>JAULKL010000008.1:3867603-3878753 GCA_032355745.1 Rubia rechingeri
GAGACTAATATTTCCTATTTATAGAGTACTTTCAAAGAAGAAAAGACATTCTACTGGTTCTATTTTTTTTAACAAAGAGGTCTTCTTTTAGATACATAATTCAGTAACAATGTAAAACAAAGAGAATAATGAAATATGAGCAACAGTGCGTCAAAATATATATATCAAAACCAAAACTACCACATAATTGATTTCACAAAAAAAAAATTAAAAAAAATGCTAGAAGGAAATTTGATTCTTGGGATATAATGAAAAAAACATACCAGTTTTATAAGATAGTGTACATTGAAATTCCATACAGTAATCAGTATTTATTAATGATAGTATTAGACCCAAATAAGGTTCTGAGTAGCTGGTCTTTCGCCTAAAAGCGGAAATGGATATCATTTTAATTCAATAAATATAAATGACTACAAATATGATGGGCTTCAACTTAAATTAGCATAAACAAGCCATTCAGACGAGTTTATTGTACATTAACACTGATTGGCAAACCTTATTCTTTCATATCCATGGCCAGACACAGAAATTAATGTCAAGCATATAAATCAAACTCGCCACAATATAAACTCACCAGACGAGATTCATAGTTGAAAGCTCGACAATAAAGAGTAAAGCAATTGGCCCACTCTCCACATCGACCCTTTCTTGTTTCGAGAAGCTGCATAAGAAAAGAATGAGAAAATATTGAGAAACATCAGTAACAGAAACAGAGAAATTGATACCTTCAGAGGATCATTATATCTTGGGAAGCGGGTGACGGCTGAGCATGAGTTACAGCTGTCACAAAAAAAGGATAAGTCATCAAGCAAAGAAGTACAACTCAAACACAACCAAGAACATGCCAGATTACAATTAACATCATCCTCCCCAACGAAGGGCATTTTACAAAGCAACCAATAAGCATTTTGTAAAACGAGACACTCTTAGGCCATTCACCCAACAGATCATTCATGATCTATTATAGTCCAAAGCAGTAAAAGTAGCCAAAATTTAGGAAGCCAAATCACAATATTTCCACGTCAAAAATCTACTTTTGTGAGCTTTTTCATGAATTATGTCATGAATAGTGTCAGTAGCAAATAATGGTAAATTTGGGGGTTTAGTGAGGGTAAATTTAGTAGAATGAATGACTACATATGGAAAATTTGCAAATAGGAAGTTATTTGTGGGACGGACTAAAAAGGAAAGTAGGAAGTTTATTATGGGATGGAGGTAGTATTAGGTGTGATAGGACCAAAGATACAAAATCAATAAATTTTCATAGTCATTATATTTAATCATATCAGGTTAATTCACCAAAAAACTATTGCGCATCATGATTTTAAGGATAAAGCTGTTGATGAGAGAACAAAGGGAGCTGCTGAACACAAACTTTAGCACAGTATAATGGCTCAGAAACAGAAACATGCAAAAGCAAAGAGCAGGAGAAAGAAGCTTTAAATCAGCAACAGTGTTCTGTTTTAAAGGTATAATAATGAATTGAGCAAGATCTGGCAGCTGATGAAAATTTATAGACATAGTAAACAAACTGAATATAATAACATTCTCATGGAAAACAATCTATAATTGTCCCAAAATATCATAACTGGAAACTTGGGGCATAGCAAGAAGTAACTTAGTAGTATTAGTATTAAAAGCTTTATGTTAGAGTTTGTCAAAAGTACTTATCATCCAAATAAAGCAAAAGAAATTATAATAACAAAAATATATCGCAATAAAGCCCTTTGAAGATAAAATTTTATTCACCTCTCTAAAAACCAGCAACTTGATGCACTTTCAAAGTCAAGAATGTTCCATTATTTAATTTTGAACAGAGATAGGGATGCTAAGCAAGGACACATAGAGGAGTTAGTCATTGATAGAGCCTGCTAAGAAATTTAGACTACGAGTCTTATCTTGGACACTAGCTAGAACAAAATGAAAGAAATTTACTATAAATCCCGAGTTGCTACCACTTTTTAAAGATACTAAAAAACCAATTACAAACACACAAAAAACAAAATAAAGTGCAGAAGATGCGTTCCATTTTAAGGAATATTACTAAGACTAGAATATGAATCCTAGAACATGAATCTTCAATGCCATACCGATATAGCTCCACTCTAGTGGCTGCATAACGAGTTTCAGAAGAATCCGCAACACCCATGCCCTGGCCTGTAGTTTCACTGTGGCAATTGTCACAAGGAGGAGCATTTACCCACCTAGAAAGCAAAAACAAAAATTGAGAAGCCAAATGATAAAGAAAATGCTGGAGTTGAGTATTGTTAACACAATATATGGAAAAAAATACAGAGTGAAGGAAGATCTCAACTAGTCCTTGTCCCTGAAAAATGGCAGTATCTCTTCCCTTTTATGTTCATTTCCTGTTACCATTTTTTATAAGATTTACGACAGCTTGTATCCTAGTTCTCTTCCATCTTATACAAAACCAGAGATAAACAACCAACACAATGCTACATGACATGCCAAAGCTCCGACAATTTTATTTTGTCTTCACAAGATGAAGGGAGGAAAGTGCTTCAAGAAAATCTTGAAATTAATACTTGGGTTTTTTTCAAGGGAGGGGGAGGGGTTGTTTTTCTGAAGATGGGAAATGGAAGGTTCAAAATTTATGGGATATGTTTCTTTCCCACATCAAATAAGTCAACCTAGTGTTATTTCGATCATAGACATCTGTATATTATTATATTCAGCTCTATTTTAACAACAAGAACTATTGACTACAAAATCTCCACCCATGCAGGATCTGATAAGACATGGTCACATTTAACCATTTTATGTCTGCGTAGATGTAGTCAGTTTACATCATCACCGCCAACTATAAGGGAGGTGTTAAAGGAAACAACAAACATATGAGACAAATCTTAGATATGGTTCATCGACTGAAACATGATTCCCTCAAGGATTTACATTTTGCATTCGCAGTCAGAGATTGGTTAAAATGATAAAGCCTAAGCCAAAGAAAAAGAAACAGAACGCAAACGCAAAAATGGTTTTCTCAACTTGAACAAGCAGATATGATATACAAAAGTATAATAACAAAACCTGAGGTAGTATTATAAACAGAGCAACCTGAATGACTGCTTGAACCAGAACAGTAGCTGCAGAAGGAATGCCTGATCTTGCTCACCTTTTGATGGTTGAAAATATCCCTCCTAAACATATGTAGATGTAGAACAGATATACAAGTCATCAGTCTGAAAAATAAATTGCAGCGATGCAATACTCGCTTGTGGTTAAACGAACTATTATCTTTCAGCATTAAAATTGGTGCCCTAGTAATTTGCATCCTGAAGTATATGAGAGGTTTCCCTAACTATGTACACAAAAGAATGAAGACAATTGTCAATTTAGTATAGAAGAAAAATATTTAAAGAAAAAAACAGATAAGGTGATGGGCTACAACAAAGAGAGCAAAAAATCAATGTAGAAATATAAAGAAGAGCTCATGTATCAATCACAAGTAAAGGATATAGCTTGTTTTCTACTTTTAGATATATCATTGCCTACAGTCAGAACTAGTACTGTTGATTTGACCACTTGCCGAACTATAGGTAAATGGACATAACAAGTCATGAATAACGTGTACTAAGCATGGTGCATCAAATTTAAATATGAGAAATCATATCTCTAACCCTGGCCAAAGCTACCAATGCTTTCTCCTCCAGCTTGTCAACAGGGACTGTCTTCCGAGCTTCCTCTTGACGATATGGGTCTTCGTACTACACCAGTATGAAGTAACTTTGAGATTGTCACAATTAACTCACGAACAAAATTAATAACTACACACTTTGATTGTTAACAGATTCTCCTCCATAAAGAGTAAAACTAAAAGCCCTCAGGATATGTTTTACTAAGTGCATATTATCTTTTAAGTTTTTGGACTTAATTTTGATTATTCACGTAACTCTAAACACAAATATTTTACACAAGATACCAACCATTAGAACTTGATCAACATAAGGTCGTATCCTTTGCTCCATTAACTCCTTATTGTCAGCAACGGCAAACTGCTGCATCATAAGTGCCTCTTCTTCAGCCTGAACAGACACAAATACACTAATCATCTAATCGGAGACGTTAAAAAACCCCTACCCACTATATTCAACTTGCCTCGAGGAATAAGTAATGGAAAACTGATATTGATGATTTTAAACATGTCTCACTTTCAACATAGTCTACAAATTAGTTCCACAATGAAATTGGGAAAAGTTTAAAATTACAAATCAAGCTTTCTTAAAGCACAGACTGTTTTCAAATTCTCCTACTGAAGTCCTGATTTCTAGTCATACATGTTTGTTATTTTTCATATACACCTTCCTGCAATCAACAATTTCAAAAGCTTGTTGCCGCCTAGCTTAACCCCGTGTGGATAGATGCTAGGAGAAACTCAGTCCCATGCATAAGATAAAAATTAAATCAATTCTTCTAGTAGAGAAAGAATGTAAAAATCATGAATATTCAACCTGTAACATCCGAGCTAATTCTTCATCAGACTTTGCAAATTCTGCATCAGACTTCTCGTTTTCCCCATCATCGATAGAAACCAACCGAAGCTTATTAGACATTGACAGTAGATCAGAGTCATCAAATATTGCTTGGTCCTCTTCGCCTGCCAATATCTGCTCTTACAAGCAAAGTCACATTATACTTATAACACAATAAGTTTAGCAAATATGAAATCTTAGCAACACTGAAAATAATAAAGTAGTTCGTTAAAAATTGTGAACATCATGAGTGAACAGATATGCACAACTAAGTGCAGTTTCAACAGCAAAATGCAGTCATGTGTTCCTGGGTTTAAAAAAGCGCTTTTAAGCACTAAGCGCAAGATAAAGCGCTTTGTATCACAGAGCGCAGAGGAAGACAGAAAGCGCACGCTTTTTGGCATTTTTCTGCACTTTTGTCAAAGCGCAAAGCGGCCCAAAAAGTGCACTTTTGGGCTGAGGCCGTGGTTTCTCTCTTTTGTTTCCTTTTCTATGATTAAATATTAGCTTCTGGGGTTTACTACTAATATAGGACTATAAACAAAAGAAAGGAACAAGTTTAATCATCCTCTACGGAAATGATGATGATTTTTCTGATGACTGGAGTTTAGGGCCTTAAATGACTAGAACCTTAAATGATTTTATAATAATTAAAGAATCCTTTGAACTTAGACTTTCAGTTCTTTTCACTACCCTTAAAACTTAGAATTAGTATTGTGTTGAAAACTTTATTTGCCTTTTATGATTTTGTGTTATTATTCTAAGTTTGGTTTTTGCTAGATTGTGTCATTAATGAAATATTCCTAGATCCTATTGCGCATGCGCTTTTATCCGAAAAGTGCGCCCTTGTGCTCAGCATTTCAGTAACTTTTAGCGTTAGCGCTTTATAGAGCTTTGGCCTTTTAAAACCCAGATGTGTTCCAATGCTTACTGTTGTTAGTTCAGAAACAGTTTAAAAAACAAATCTTGAACAATCCGTAAAAGTAAATACACACTCTCTATCCCGTAGAAAGGTTCTTGATGCTTTTGGGCACATACATTAAGAAAAGGATGTAAATAATCTAAACGGGTGAAACAGAGCCAGGAAAGTAAAATTGGATTTTATAAGAATTTACTCCGTCCCAAAGAAAAGGGTCCCATCAGATCAATATACAACATCATATATATTTTTCAAAATCATCAATTTTGCACTCATTTTTTCAGGTTAACCGTTAACACCCTTAACTAACTAACTCCTTCAAGTTTAAAACCAGCTCACTGAGTCGTAAGGCATGCTTATACGTTCTTATGAGGAGTATGGATATATTAGATATTTAGAAAATGCGACTTTTTTTTGGGACGGAGGGAGTCTATTGAATAAGTGATCCTTTCAAAGCATACTAAAAATTGTAATTTTTTCAGGTAAGAAAAACATTAGTCTGGAAGGCACCCAAAAAGACAAAATCTTATTCCGGATGGAGGGAGTAGGAAACAAATTCCAACTTGCAATAAAACATTCTAAAACAAGAAAGTTAAATCAACAAGGATATCAGCAAAACAACATACTGTATACAAAACATTGAAATCCAGAATAAATTGAGAGTAAAGTCCAGTCATTCTTATTAGCAACAATTGATACCTTTTGCTGGTCGGGAGGAACTAAAGTGAGGGAGAAAAGCTGCAATTGGAAAACCTGAAACAGGGAACACAAGAAAATGACACAAATTTTGCACATATACAGAGATGCCGAAAAGAGGAATGCCAAGACACACTTCAAACCCATCATCGGTGTCATAATCCACGTCGAAGCTACAATCCTTGTGCTTAACCACGAATTTTCGAGCCACCATGATCCTACTTCGATTCCTTTCTTCCTTCCCTTTGATTATTTTATTTTCTGGAAGTTATTCGAAGGATTAAAAGGGAATCCATCTACTTATAACTTGTACACAGCGGTTTAACGTTGACGGAAAATAAAGTCTACTCCTCCTCAAATTGAAATGTCAATTATTATCCCAACATTTTTTTCCTATCTATCTATAACCCTCAATTCTGAACTGCTCACCTGTGAATTTGGCTTGTTTGATGATCGCTGTAAAGTAAATCTGATTTATTTTTGAGAAAAGTGCGTCAAAACCTTTGAAAGTGTTTAAAAGTGTTATACCCGGTTATTTAATAATGGATCAATTTAATTTTTGGAATGATTTTTTAACATAACGTCAATATAACTTGCAATGTTCAAAAGTGTTATACTCGTTCTTTCTTTTTTTTGAAATGTTACATACAAGCAATTAAATTGCATATTGACATTCTAATCTAGGACCTAACTAGGAGACACCACCATTGAATCTGTTGAAACTCAGTGGAACATGAAACTCCATCCATTTGATAGCTAGGGACGCCCTCCTGAGAACACTCAAACGTTACATCACCAATGAACCGTTTCCACCGAAACCGAAACCACCACGATCTCACCATCATCGATCATCTGCAAGTTGGAAAATCACAGTGGGGACCACCGACACGGTCCCACTACACTGGGTAAACCCCATCAAGAATTTGCTCTAATATTCATAATTCTTGATGGGGGGTGTTTTGAACCCGTGACCTCTTAGTTATTGAGAGTGTGGCTTACCACTAAACCATGTTCATTACACTATAATTAAGTATTTGTAATCGTTCGTTCTACCTTTTTCCCTTCCTATTAGTCTTTTGATTTTAAAGTAAAATTAAAGAGTGAATTCTATTTTTCGTCATCGTACTTTTAATATTTTCAATTATTAGTCACCATATTCTAAAAATTATATTTTTAGTCGTAATACTAATATAAATACATTTTCGGTCGGCTCGATTATCCTCTGCCATTAACCCTCTAACCTTTGACACTATATCTTTTTTCCAAGAACTTACACTCTTAGTATTTCATCGTTGCACCTCGAACACTGTTCCCTTCTCTAATTTCAATGAAAGAATTCAACAATTTCAATGTCAATTACATAGTTCGGCTAACTGGTTTTCCCAAGTGAACATAGTTCCGCAACCACCTTTCGGCGTCGAGAACCAGAAACTCCATAACAAGGAAATGTCCACACATAGGACGTCAAGTGAATCCGACATCACCTCCCAAGTCTCTCGTATTCCTACCCCTCTCCTCAAATCAAGCCATGCAATCCTATCCCCGCCATGCGCCTATTGTATACGAGTGAGACATGCCAATGGACGTCGTGTTAATGGGAGAGGTTTAGAGAATCATGTCCTGTCTCGGCCAGATGGAAAGTAATTCACAATCTTCCATGCCAAGCGTCTTCATCAAAGGGAGGTACATTGACATATTAGGTAAATAAAAAAGAAGAAACTGCTATATCGCGTTGGCGATTATATCATTCTTACTTCTTTTCATTTTTAAAAACCGACACAATACCATTTCAATAAAACTTATTACAGATTAAACACTGTGCAGAAGATTAAGTTTTACAAAAAAAAGGGAGTAAAAGATTAAAATGATCTATTTTATATTAAAATGTAATTTTAAAAAATAGAAAATAAAATAAAGTGTTCCAATTTTAAAAAATTCGAGAAATGAGAGGAGGTCACTTCCAAGTTGGGAGCCACGGTCACTGCTCCTCAAAGACTTCGTAAGCTTCCTTCTTTTCTATACATGCATTATTCTGGTCTGGCAACGAAAAGTGTGAACTAAGAAAGTGGGATGGACTGTCAATTATTTATATTTGAGTCATTCTATACGTATGATTTACATTAGCGCACTCATTTTATCCCCGCTTTCATATTCTATTTTCTTCTTCCAAATTCCAATTGTAAATAGATAAAACCGTGTTGCACATTTTCATTCGTGATTGGGATATAATCCAACTTGTATTTAGCTCAAGATCTATTTTCATCCTCTCCTATTTAGGAGCTTGTATTTCATCCTTTCCTATTTTTATATTGCAGTCGAAGGAGAAGCTTATAGTTCATCGTTTCTAATTTTTGGATCGAGCAAGGCTACCCCTCTGCTTCTCCCTATTTACTTTTCTCCTAAAATTCAATTGAAATTAATGGGCAGACAAGACACGAGTATGAGTTGAAACAAGCACCTAGAGCATGGTATGAACGACTGACTAACTTTCTACTTAAGAAAGGTTATCGTCGAGGGGGAGTAGATCGTACATTGTTTGTGCTCACGAAATCATCAAAGTTTTTGATTGCTCAAATCTATGTGGATGATATTGTGTTTGGTTCTACCTCGTCTTCTATGGTGAAGGATTTCGTGTCTCTAATGCAAGCTGAATTTGAGATGAGCATGGTTGGTGAACTCACTTATTTTTTGGGGCTTCAAGTTAAGCAAGAGAAGAATGGTTTGTTCATAAACCAAAGAAAGTATGCATTGAATCTTGTGAAAAGGTTTGGTCTTGACAATGCTAGTGCTATTCGAACTCCTATGACACCCACAGAAAAATTGGTGAAGGATGAAAAAGGTGTCTCGGTCGATCAGAAATTATACAGAAGCATGATTGGGAATCTGTTGTATCTTACTGCTAGTTGACCATACATATGTTTCAGTGTTGGTGTTTGTGCCAGATTTCAGGCTGATCTGAAGGAATCTCATTTGACTGCGGTAAAAAAAGTGATTCAATATGTCAGTGGGACTTCTGATTATGGCATCTGGTATTCTAAGAATCAAGATTCAAACCTTATTGGTTATAGTGATTTTGATTGGGCTGTTAATACAGATGATTACAAAAGTACTACTGGAGGGTGTTTCTTTATTGGTACTAACTAGGTCTCTTGGTATAGTAATAAGAAAAACTCAATCTCTTTATCATCTGCTGAAGCTGAGTATCTTGCTGCTGGAAGTTGTTGTGCAAAGTTATTATGGATGAAACAAATGATGAATGATTATGGAATTCAACAAGGTCCTCTAAAGATTATGTGTGACAATAAAAGAACAATTGACATCTCTAAGAATCCAGTTCAGCACTCGAGAACGAAGCACATTGATATAAGGAATCATTTTATTAGAGATTTGGTTGAAAGGATGGAGGTTGTGGTGACCTATGTTCCAACATGCAAACAATTTGCAGATATATTTACGAAACTACTGGATGCCTCAACTTTTGAATTTCTTAGAAAACACCTTGGTGTGTTTCGAATGTGAGGTACGCCTGAAACTCCACTGTACTGTATGTATAATTTATGCTTCAGTTTTTTTGTTTCGGTAAAATCAGAAAAACAAAAAAATAGAAAGAAAGAAAATCAAAAAAATGGCGGATGAAGAAAATACTTGAAGTGGTTGGATAGTATGTTGGAACTTAAGATGTGACATAATTTGACAAGAGGAGGAAAGGTAATTATTGTCTTGAAAAGGTAAAAAGTGAAGGCACGGTTAGTAAGGTGGAAAAAGGGAAGAAGTTATTTTTGGTTCAAATTCTTCAAGCTCTCCACATTCCCTCTTTTACGCATTGCACTCTCCCACTTCTACCCAAATTCTCAAACTCTCCAATCTTTCTCAAACTCTTTGCCAAAAAGAAAACTCTACAATGGCCAGAAATTATGCTCATGGTTTAGTGAAGCCGCTCTTACTCACTACTGGGAAGCCGGAGGAGAGTTCGTCGAGCAAAGGAAAATCCAAATACCAAAAGGTAACATCTACTGCTTCTACCCAAGTCATCTGGAAAGGGAAAAAGTTTGATTCGATTGATGAGTTTACAAAATGGGTTCAAGCAAATAGAGTATCCATTGATATGAGGGGATTAGAGAATCTTAAGATAGAGTTTTTTGAAGTAAAAATGGAAGAACTACTATCTGGTGATATTGGAGAATTGTATTTAATTGAAACTCTGGACGTAAAATTTCTTAGGGGTGAGTTTAAGGAATATCGGGGAAAATAAATGTTCCATGTCTATTGCTATATTCCGAGAAGGAGTTTTTAGAAATTAGAAGAAATTTGAAAGGAAGGTGTTGTAGGTTTGAAGGTTGTGAAGTCTACAGATCAGATGCAGATGGTTAAGTTTGATGCTGAGAATCCAAGGAGGATTGAGGAACTTAGGGCTATGAAACCCTCTGTGATATTGCTGTCAGAAAGTGATGATGAAAGAGAGGAGGCTAGGTATGTTCCAATATACCAGCAAGATGATGTTGAGATAGAAGTTGATGAAGCCGAGTTGGGCTCTGCTGGTGAAAGTCTGAGAGATCAGGATGTTTCAATGCATGAAGAAGCTATTTTTGAAGTTTTGGAGGAATTGATGACAGGGGGAGAAGACCCTACACATGAAACTGCTGAGGTAGAGGTTGTAGCACGGTATGTTCCAACACAGGGACATCATGTTGGAACACAGGGTACTGAGAAGCAGAAAGCCAAGCAAGACCCTGAAATTGCCTACTCTAGTGATGAGGTTCTGGATGAATTCATTCAGAACATGAAGACAAAGAGAAAGGTCAATGAGGCTAAATCATCTTAGCTATCCAAGAAGGTCAAGGTTGCACATTCTCCTCCTAAGCAGAAGAAGAAGACTACATTGCCTCCTCCACCGGTAAGTTAGGCATTTTCCGAGACTTACTATGATTTGAACTGTGAGTTGATGTTTATAGTTTTTTTCTTAATATATAAGTTGATGTTGTAGTTTTATTTTTTGGGTGAGGTTTAGGTGATAAGGGTTGATGTTTGTAGTGTTATTTTTATGA
>JAULKL010000008.1:3889280-3905132 GCA_032355745.1 Rubia rechingeri
CCCTAACATGTCCATAAGTTTATTAATATGTCACCTATTACGATACCCCGAATAATGACCCCCTCTAAAAGAAAACAAAAATCCCATCACTTGTTCAGTGGCACTCTTCTCAATACGTGCTCGGTGGGGCCATCATGACCAAAATATAAAGTGGAAAGACCGAAATAAGCTGAAAATTAAGAATGTAGAGTGGAACCGAGCCATTTGATTGGAGAAAACTTGATATTCCTTGCAAAGAGAGAACCTATATTACAAAGCCGAGATATACAACCTATAAAATAACTGCCCCTAGCAAAAATAGATGGGAAGAATCCAGTAACCATTTTACATGATTTATACAAGGAAAAATTTGCAAGTCCAATGAAATATGTTAATAGTATGTTGTATGCCTGCTTGTGATCTCAGGCCAACTAAAGTAGCCATAAAAAGAGCTCATTCTATCTTTTCCAAGACTTCCAATCTAGTTTTCCTTTTCCAACCCTTCATTGTTGCGACAAGATTGATTAGTCCGCCGATTTGGCTTTTGCTATACTCCTGCAAACCAAGAAAATACAAGTTCAATAGAGTAACCACTCGAATAGGTTCATCTGGACATTCAGGGATAGGTCATCTTACAGGATGAGCTCGTGCCCAATGCACATATTCGGTTTCTGGAAGGTAATATGCCTGTACAAACACCAGGTGTGAAAACTTCTTACAAACTGTTAAAACATATACAGTAATGCAGTTTTATAACAGTTAACTTTATAGTTAAACGCTATAATAGCCATGGTATGCTTACCTTGACAAAAGCTTCCACTGCTTGCATTTTTGGTCTCACGTCAAATGAAACAAAATGCTTTAAGCCATTTATTAAAACCTAAAACAAAGCTTCCATGAAAATTCAGAGAAGAAAACAATAGAACATCAACTTTCACCAAAAATAGCAACCTGGAGATCCAGTGACATAAGGGCCCGTCCCTCATCTGTACACCTCTTTACCCTGGATAGACCTTCAATAAGAGTTTCTGCCACAATGTCAACTCCGTAGTCCAAGAGGAGGTCCTGAATCTGCATTATTTACGTGGTTACGATATGCTTATTTCTTACTTCTCCAAAAGAAAACTATCATTTGCTATCTTAAATCTGACCTTTTTCTTCCTAGAAAGAAAAGATAATAAGTACAATCATTCATTGAACTGAACGAGGAGGCATGCCAAATGGTTGACAGTAGTAGCTTATATTGTTAACAAGACAAGAGTAAAAATCCATAACACTAATTATTACAAAGGATGATCACTCAGACAACAGTAGGTCTTTATATGACTAGGTTAAATGGTCTTACATGAATTAGAACGTTATTATTTTTAATTTCAGAAAAATTACCAAGTAGAAGGTTTCAAAAGTATACAATTCTGAAGATGGAAACTTTAGCTATATCTGATTTTACCTCCTTTCTGATACTACCATGAGCAAGTCGCGTCTTGTAGTGCTTAAATTCCCCCAGCATTAAATCCACATACCTATCAGCACAAGGTAGATAATTTTCAATGTTGATAAAAACAAAAGCCTAGCATTCATAGAACTAGAAGACCAACACTGCAGAAATTTTCAAAAGTTCATCTTTGCAGTTGCATACCAGGTGCAGTTGCATTGACCATCCTTGCAGTTGCATTGGATTAAATTACTTTTTAACATGAAGATAATGATCGAGAGTTCATTTAAATGATTTGTTGGGTCCCAAAGTGAATAATAATAATAGTTCATGGTGATCTATACAACCTCATCCTTATTTTTCTAATACATGTAAATCATCCTTATCATACACTAATTTCTTCAGGAAAGACTATTTTGTTCAGGAAAGGCAGAAATAAAATGTTCTTTGACAAATGTTGTGGCCAATGCCTATTATAATAAAATAAGGACGTACCCATTATGCTCCATTCCAAGTTCCTTCACATCCCATTTTGCACTTGCAATTTTATCAACATACCTGCTCAAACAGTTACTATTAAAGCACATCTAGATTCTAAATGTACTTCAGTACACCATTGCAATATATTTGTGTATTTTCATGATATGATGTAAACTAAGCAAAAAGATAAAGTTCCTTTTTGAGAGAGCATAAACTTTAGACAGCTAAAAGATGAGTAGTCACTGCAATACCAATTGTGATTAAATAACAAATAGCCGTGCATGATTCATGCCATTCACGCCCCTCTTATGAATGAATATTGTCATTTATTTTCAAATATTTGCTCTCGACTTACCCATTTATATGGAGAAGCAGTCTTGCAGTTGTTCTGTGAATATGTTGTGCAAGATCAGGTATGGCTTCCACCTAAATGGGAAATGAACAACTTTTTTACTAAACAGTGCTGAAATTCAAAAATCAAATTTCCCAAAAATATAAAATAAATGATACATAGGCAAAGAAACAACTGGATCCTCATGGGAAAAATGCCACTAATCATCATGACATAGTTCCCTGACAATGAAACAAAAACTCTCAAACCTTGTTCTTAAATATTTTGCCCAAATTCAGCTCCATGAGTTCATGCAGAAAATAAAATCACATATTTATTCTAGCCAGTGAAAGTACCAAGTCATTTCTCCCCAGATGTAGTTTACACAACTCATATCCCATTATTTTGCACTATCTTCCATCAATATGTATCAGCTCGACCAAAACACCACAAAGAATTTTATTTCTAATGTCCTAGGATATTTAGTATTTACCATATGCACGTAGAAATCTTCAACTATTGCTGCATTACTACGCAGGAGTATGGATTGAAGATGGGTCCTCGATCTATGCAGTAGATGAGCAATAAGAGATAGAGTGTCAGCAGCAGTACATCTTTCCTGCAACATAACATTTTGTTTCATCATGCACAGATTTAGGTAGCTCATAGTGAAATTCAACACATGTCACATGTCATCACACATTTGGTTGGTTAGTAGGCAAAAAAACATAAGTGTTACGATAAGAACAAAAAAGCCTGCACAAGTATGACCAAATCTGTAGCCCGCTTATAATCTTGATGACAACCAAAAAAAGAAGTTTAGACAAGTAACACAACTCCATGGAATGTGCCCTTATTTTTTCTAAGCCATCTTTAGATTGAAACTACAAATCTTATACTCCCTTTGTGTCCTACTTCACTATTCATCAATAAAGTAGATACGGTTTGGATTGTAAAATTTCAAAAATATATAAATTTGAAATTTGTCATGTGAGATTTTTCTCCATTCATCGTATTGTATATTTTTCGAATATCTATTTTTTATAATTTTTCGTTATGCGTAATTTTAGATATTGAACTTGTAAAATTATCCATGAATAATAAAAAAATAAGTGGTAAGACACTTGTAGAGGGATTGATCCTTTTTTGTTTGGCCTCTTGGCAAGTCAAGTAATTTAGTTTTGCGACTAACATACATATCCTTCTTGTTTGAAGAAGGTGGCAAAGTACCCAGTCACCAGCTACAAGCAGTCAAGAGGCGTCGGAATTAGTCTTGGACCTTTTTTAAGTACTGACCTAGAATTTGTAGTTGCCTTATATGAGTTCAATTATAACCTTCATGCTCTCAGATGTTGCAAGGGGGATATTTTTCAAACGAGAAGGTATGGTTGCCAGTAGCAGGGAAAAACAGAGAGAAAAAAAGACTGCAGAGGGGCCAAACAAAATGGATCAAGCCTTAACCATCAGTATCTGAAGAATTTTAGCTACAGTAGAATGTAGGTAGAATGAGCGTAGAATGAGAGTAGGAGCACGATTCCGTTTTGACATTTATCAAGTATGCAAATTTTGTTGATGAGAAATTTTGAAGGAAAACAGCTGTGCCCACACAACCTTAATCACTCTAAAGTCCTAAGCAATCAATCTCTATACATTCTCAATTTAATTTCTGATTCTTTCAGTTAAAATAAATTTTGAACTGAATCATCTAGTTGTATAGCAAATTAAAATTTTTAAAACACCAAATTGAAAATATAAACTTATATATTGAAGCAATCAGGATAGTTTTCTGTAAACATTTTCATACAATATACAACTCCCTTTGTCTCATTTAAAGGCTCACCCTAGGAAATGGGTGCACAAATTAAGCCAATTGAGTTAATAATGAAATCCACTTGGTACACTTGACTCTTCATGCCCATTTTTCTTTCCAGAATTAGAAAGTGAACCTTTTAATTGGGACATTCCAATAAGGTATAAGTGAACCTATAAAGAGGAGGGAGAGAGTATCTTTTATCATTTTCCACACAAATAATATGTACAAGTGTAAATGTAAAGAATCTCAGTTTTACTGATGTTTTTACATTCATGTTAATCGATGAAGGGCCACATTTAAAAAGCAAACATCATTACTCTAAAACCACAATCCTAGTAGCCGACAGACTAATGACAAATATACATCAAGCCAAACATCACTTTACAGCTATACAAGTGCACAGCATATAATGGTACCTTCAGACTGAATGATGTGCTGGGGAAGCTACTAGGAGGACTAGTTGGGGTAACATCTGAAAGGCTGAATGAAGAATTGGATGCCGTAGGGGAAAAGGATAAACTTGATGCAGGGTGCGGTTTTATCCACTGATCACAGTCATGGGTTATCCTGGTTAAAGCAGTCCTTAACCTGTCTGGAGAGCCACAATTTTTTTGAGAAGTATTGTACAAAAATTGCATCAACCAGATAACTATGTTTTTAAAACTTACAGGAAATTGAGTCGGTAAAGCCTCTTCCACTATGCTGAATCTCACAAAGGTTCTCAAATACAAAGTGGACAAAGATCCCAAGCAATTGGCAGATTCCCTGTTAATAAATTTACAGAAATTCAAGTAAAGGATACAAGGATAGATGGAGAGAGGAAATTTCAAGTTACGTATACAAGCTACGAAGTTGTAGGTTACCTGAAAGAACTCGATATTGACTACATCCAACTTCTGCATTAGTCTTGCATATTTATCCATCAACCTAGTTTGTAGAACATATTAGGGCAATGCATCCAAAAACCAGAGTATATAAAAACCTAACTAAAGATCATACCTTAAAAGACAAAGTGACGATCCAGTTTGAGCTCTCATTTCTTCATCATTCCACTGTGAAGAATGACTTCTTCTATGATTGTGATTGGAAATCCGGCTCGGGAGTTGACTGTCTTCATCAATGAAATCAGCGTGAAGGTCTTCATTTTCCTCTTCTGAAAAAGATGCATTTCCATTAACATGTTGCCCACCATCGGGTTGAGAAGAAGCTGTACTTCGGGGAGGTTTTCCCAGAGGATTCCCAGAATCTCCATTATGTACAGTCAGATCAGAGTACTCCCTTGAACTACCATTAAGTTCCGGCAGAAATGGATTTCCACTTTTAAGCCAATTCTCAAACCCACTAATCTTGCTACCACTTTCAACAGCAGTCACATATTTATGAGCAGGCATCAATTGAGCATCAGAAGGCCTATTAGATGAAACAATAAGAGCCGCTCCATCACCAAGAAGGCCAGCAAAGCTTACAACTTGTATTGTTTCCGGTGGGAGTGTTGTCCAATTCTCCCTTTCCATCACCATTTTCAAAGCCTGAAAGCGAGGAAAATGTTATACCTCTCTAGAAGCATAAATGGAAGGACATGTAATGGAAAAAAATGATATCAACAGAACAATAACTAATAAAGCAAATTTCTGAAATAAAGAGCAGGAACTCAAAAATGTCTATGTATTTTTTTTTATTTAAAAAATGAAAGATTAGGTCAGAAATATGAAACTTGGAGAAGGAACCCAATAAGTCACTCATTTTGATGAACTTAAATTTCAATCCTATATTCAAACTGTGGTCTGAAATCTCAAAAATCACTAGGCTACAGAAGCTAGATTACATAACATTTCAATTTCTGAATGTTGAGTTGGAACTAAAAGATCTTATACTAAAAAATATGGATACTTTATTTTGGTCTAGTGTAATGTGATAAGACAAATATATAAATTTGGTAACTTTTATTTTCAAAGGTAATATCAATAAATCACAAAAGAGATTTTTCGTTTCGTTTTGAATAAAGGCGTAATCATTAAGGTGTACTAAATTTTATCTTCTCAACAAGCTAACATAACTACTAACCTTTCACATCCACTTTTAGTGTACATGTGAAGTAATGGGGAGGGCTTGCTCGTGTACTATAATAAAGAAGATGTTCCCACTTTTATCACAACCTTAACTTGAACTAATTAAGTTCACAACTTTCATACCAATTAATCCATCAAAACATTCAACATTCATCTATGGAACTTACCTAAATAAATATTACTCTTTCTCTAACAAGTTAAAACTGAAACAAAGCCAATCGATCAAGTTATTTAACTGACTGAATGGTTCCTCGTTATGCCACCAAAAGTTTGCCATTTAACAAGTATTTTTTACACATAAGAATAGGTTAAAGGGACATGACACCATCTGAGTCGAGAATATCAAACACATAACAAACTCATGCCTCAAAATTAGACCACCCTCACTAGGGAGTAATCATTGCTCATTTTCACATCACCAGAAGATTTAGAAGAAGAATTAAATGAAATCGGTAGAGCATTATGATCATTTTCAGTTTCATTTCTGGAAGTGTTTGGAAGAGACTGAGAGCCACACTTAGATTATTTTGGGTTCAGTTGGAGAAAGAATATCGAACTATCATCAATCACAAGACATGGGACAAAATTCGGCTCTTAGAAAGAAAAGAGAAAAAAACATGGAAACCTTCACAGGGACGTGATCAAACAAGGTATAGCTGAATCAAGCTTACATGTACATTTTGCCGATGAAAAGCAATGAAGTAATTTTCACAAACACTTTTCACTTTCTGCCTGAACTCAACTGCTTCAGTACCACAGAATGCTTCACCAGACAAGATGAAGATATTTAAATCTTCATAATTTTTCAAAAATTGATGTGTGCTAGTAGAACAAACAGCTGCAGAAGAGAGCAAAACTGCTACACGGCTTGTGGCCAGTTGCCAGAGATTCTTGCGACCTCTTCGTAATGTTTGTGTAACCAAAGTTATTGCATCTTTCCGAAGCTGAAACCATGGGGATCCACTGCTTGATGCAGTACTTCCATCATCCCTCTCATCATTTGAGTAATCTACATGCCTGGTATTTTTACTTCCATCAGTACCAGGCCAAGCAAGGGAATTCGACGTTGGCTCTTGGGCAGAGGAAGCAAATTGTGCACTGTCACCAAAGGTGGTGAGCATGTCATCCTCCTTGGAATTGGAAGATTTTGACATTTGGTCCCTTTGATCCAAGTCATGGATAATATCTTCGTTCTGGTCTACACTAGGTATATTCTGCAGCAAATTCTGCAACCAAATTAGATGTGCTTTACATTACAGCTAAGAGATTAGGAAAAAGTACAGTACATTGGCACTTCACTACAAACCATTGATCATTAACAAAAGCAAAAAAGAAAACTCTACATCCTCTGAACAAACTTGCACACCTAAACGGACATCAAAACATATCATAAAAAACCCAAACATGTAGCAGTTTCCACTTCATCTCCAAATAATAAGCAACGTTGATATCAAAGTTTCCAAAGAAATGCAAGCAAGCAATTAAACTCAAAGTTCCAAGTAGAGCAGTATGTTTAATGTCTTCAATAACGCTTGCATATCATAATCAATCTTCTCAAAATCTTCTTTCGGGTCAGTTTCATCTTTGTAGTATCCAAGATTCTTAATTACATGTGGAACCTCACAGCCTCCATCTTTTCCAAGTCTTATAAATTTCTAACATTCTTGGTACATTTACCTATGTTGTGCTACCTCAAGCTCTTTTTCTTTTACAAAGAAATGCTGAAAATGGAGCTCCTGACTACACACACAATTGGCATTCATATGCTCCAACTGAAACTCATGGAATCATAAACAACTGATGCAGACGATGAACCATGTCACCCTAACTAACCCCAACCTCCACTTTGTATGGGACCACTTACATAAAGATCATCATCCTAATAGAGATAACTACTTGTACGACCACCATAACAAAGCAGATAAGTCAATGAACCGATACTGAACAAACCCATCACAGGGGTTGGAAAGATCAGGAGACAACTTTACCTCATCCATCAGCTGGAAGTTCAATATTGCATAATATGAACACATTAACTTGAACAATACAGCTAATGTAGCCAGTAAACACTCCCTAAACTTTGGTTCTGATACTTGAATGCATAAATCGCTATAAGTAAGCCTGCAAATATGCATAGTAAAAGAATATCAAGGGACTGCTGAGCTTAAGTTATAAGTATGAAAAAACTGCAACCCGTGGGATTTATACCTAGAACTTTGCACATCATGATGACCGATGTCCTGTAAAAAATTAAAGAAGTTATTTAGATGAGGAAAACATACTGGAAAAAAAACAGAAACAGCCAAAAATAAGTGATGTTTCAGTAATTAAGATGAAACTCATAGCATCTTGTACTCGAGACTGTCAGTTTTTCAGCAATATTCACTGCCAAAAGTCAAAATTACAAGGTTTCAGGGAATGCTACATATTGTAGTTCACATTGAACAAAAATACAAAGAGGGTGCTTACACGTATAACACAGAAAGCTCACCAGACTTTATGCCTATCGTGCTCCATGAGCTATCGACTATAACTACTCATTCCAGATAGCTAATGAAACTCTTCTCAAGGTGGATCCATAAATACTGAGGCAGGGATATAGATTCATATAATGAAGTACACATAAGAAAATGACAATAGGAAGTAACAACGATAAGGAAAGAACAAGCACAAAATAAATATAATAACCTTCTTTCCATGAGTAATGTTTGTTTCAAATAGAGAGTGGAGTGGGATTTGTCCTGTTTCACATGCCTCTTTTTATTTCTCGACATACACTACAGTAATAAACTAATGGGCAAAATCACGATATACAGCGTTAAAATATGTTAATATCAAGTTCTCGAGTTTCATTTCATAAGATGTTCCTTCAGATCACCAAGTAGAGAATATAATTATTTTCTTTTAGTATCATAGAAAAAATCTATGTAACTTCATAGTCCCAGAAGCTCTACTTCAAAAGGTTTGCATACGAAGAAATTCCTTGAAAATCGCATTAATGTAGAGTGGCAAAATCGTATCGACACTGAGAGGTTCGATAATGAATGAGAAGTACGGTGTTAGAGCAATTACAACCCACAATGAACACGATAAGAAGTGAAATTCAGATATACAGTTCAGCAAACAAAAAGTAAAGCTTACTTTGTCAAAGATACAGATTATCAATTAAGTAGCATACCTCCATTACAATAGTCTTCAAGACGGACTGTGTTTCGGAGATAACCTCCTGCATGAAGAAGCTTTGTATTTTTTCAGCCAGTCCAGAAACATCTCCAATTAATGCATTAGATCCCGATGGGACTGCCCCTGCCATTCTATCAGTGTATCCACCATCAGCACCTTCTCCAGGTTCTATTTGTTCCTCAGATTCTAACCAGGCTCTTCCAGTTCCACCTGCACCGCCAGTTACACCGCCACCAAGTCTGGAACCTCCATCTACGACACCCTCAGCCGCAGCCAGTTCCCCAGCCTTATCTCAGCCTTCGCGGCCTCCGATTTCTCCCCCTAGGGTGCACACACATCGCATGAGCACTAGATTGGCTACCGGAGGCATTCAGCATTGCGACTAATCAGATATCATAGCTTATAGTTTATTTGCTACTCTACTGGCACAGTTAGAATGCACTGATTATCGGACACCTCTCAGAGATTCTGAATGGGTATCTACTATGGATGATGAGATTTCGGCACTTTGTGAGCATCATACTTGGGATCTTGTTCCACGCCCATCAGATGTCAACATTGTTGCCTCCAAATGGGTCTATCGGCTGAAGTATCGACCAAATGGTACAGTTGATTGTCATAAGGCTCGCCTTGTCGCATAGGGGTTTTCACAGATTCCTAGTTTTGACTTTGACCACACTTTCAGCCCTGTGGTCAAAGCCTCTACTATTTGGATGGTTCTCGCCATCGACACGATGTGTTCCTAGCCACTTCATCAGTTTGACGTCAAGAATGCTTTCCTTAACGGTGTTCTTGATGTTCCAGTTTATATGGCGCAAACCGTTGGCTACAAGGATCTAGTTCATCCTGAGTCTATTTGTTGCTTTTGAAAGGCCATTTATGGTATTAAACAAGCCCCTCGAGCTTGGTTTCAATGATTCAACACTTATCAGACTCAGCTCGGTATTCAGTGCAGCTCTGCCGACACTTCTTTGTTCGTTCTTTCTGGGGGGGTTCGTCGTTACTTTATCTGCTGGTCTATGTCGATGACATCATTCTCCCTGGAAACAATTTAGCACTTCTTCGGAAGTTTATTGATCGGGCACACAAAGAGTTTGCCATCAAGGATTTGGGTGTACTACACTACTTTTCTGGTCTCGAAGTATCACCTACTCATTCAGGCTTACTTCTTGGGCAAGCAAAGTATGCTCGAGATATTCTCACACGTGCTGGGATAATGGATGTTGTTCCAGTTTCTACTCCTTTTGTTCCCGGCTAGCAGCTTCATAGTTCGACCAGTAGTCCATTCTGGAATCTGACCTTGTACCGTTCGTTGGTAGGAGCTCTACAGTATTTGACCATCAATCGCCATGATCTGGCTTTTTTTGGTCAATACTTTCAATCAATTTCTACATGATCCTCGTGATGACCATTTTGCTGCAATTACTCGAATTCTTCGACATGTTTGGGGAACATTACATTTTGGTCTTTCTTTCCGATTGGCCAGTACTCCAGAGATCTTAGGGTATTCTGATGCTGACTGAGCACGGTGTTTGGAGACTCATCGTTCTACTTATGGGTATGATGTCTTTCTTGGTGGAAACCATTTTTCCTGGAATGCCAAGAAACAGTCTAAAGTTTCACGTTCCATCACAAAGTCAGAGTATCGAGCTCTAGCCAACACTGCTTCTGAAGTTGTTTGGCTGACTCATCTGCTTCGCGACCTGCATTTTCTGCTGTCTGGTTCACCACTGCTGTTATATGATAACAGTAGTGCCATCTTCTTGGCCTAGAATCCAGTTGCTCACAAGCGGGCAAAGCATCTCGACATTAACTACCACTTTGTTCGGGAGTTGGTTGCTTCTGGCAAGCTTTGAGTAGCTCATGTCTCTATTGGTCTTCAAATTGCGGACATCTTCATCAAGGGTCTTTTTCGTCCGTTGTTCGAGTTTTTCAGATCCAAGCTTTGCGTCGTCGAGCATCTGACGCTTTGCTTGAGGGGGGTAGAATAAATCAGGTTTCTGATTAGATTTGTTATTATCTTGATGACTAGACTAGAGTTCTAGTTGTACTAACTTTCCTTATTGTACTCTATTTATTCTTGTCAGTAATACAATATTTCATTACGGCAAATCATTCTATCAACTGGAGGAAAAAATTGTTGGATAAAGACACCAATATGACCCCTTATGAGGCTTTTTATGGTGTTAAACCAATACATTTGCATTTATGAATGTTTACGGAAGATGTTTAACCACCTACAAAAAACTGTTTGCATCAGAAAAAGAACAAAGATCATCTTACAAAAGATAAACAAATATAAAAGCATTTTGCTGATCTAAAAAAACCGAATATGTAGTTGGATTGGGCCTTATGGATAACATACACCTGTTATTGGATTGGACCTTGATGGAGTTTCTTAAGTCTTTTAATGCCCAGGGTTGTATAATTACTAGCGCTCGTAATAAAGATAAAACTTATCAACTTGTCGTCCATGACTGGTATTTTACCCAACATGATAAACAAATTTTTAATTGTTTTGTTTTGTTAAAAAATTTCTATTTGTTTATTTTTATTTCAGTATAGTATAGTTCAGTTTCATTTCAGTTCGATTCAATTAATTCAAACGTAGATATAAAATAATACAATCAATTATATCCCAACGAGCATGCAGCGGAAACAAAAACAGTACTAGTAACGAAGGCAATAAAGAAAACAACATCGCATTAATTTAAGCAAAAAATATGATGAATCTCTTAAGTATTTGAGTGAATATTAAGATAGAAGCCGACACAGTACTTATAATTACAAAAATCAGTTCGCGAGATAATTACATCAATAATAGATAACAGTGTGTATTTTTCCATCTAGGAATTAATTGGTTTGCTATTACAAAACGGTTTTCTGAAGTTATTAATTTAACCGAAGACGACACAGTACTAATAATAAGTACAAAATCACTTCACGAGATAATTACATTTCATTTTGTCTGATTATTTTTTCACATTTTTCAATGATCATATATTACCGTCAACACCTCTATCTACATATAATAATTTCGCATAAAAAGTTAATATTTAAAATAGATATTAATATAAATCTAACAATATCTATACAGTATATTATTATTATTATTATTATATTAGTTTAAATGTAGTGTCAAAATTTATAAGGTTTAAGTTGAAAGTAGTAATTAAGAAACTTTTATTAGGATGGAGAGAGTATAATTTTTCATCTAGGAATTAGTTGGTTTATTATTACAAAATGGTTGAAGTTACTCGAGTTATTAATTTGAGAGAAGCCGACACCATACTAATAATTACAAAAAATAGTTCACGAGATAATTACATTTAGAATAAAGCAAGGCCGATCCATTATATTTTGGGGTTTTGTGAAAAAAAATTTGGCTTTTATATTTTTTTATTGTAATGCAAAATATGGAAAAAAAACATTTAGTAAAGATTGTAACATAATCAAGTGCAATATATGATCTCACTTTATACTTATTATATTTTTAAAAAAATATTAAAAATAAAACAAATAGAGGGGCATAAGACAAGACGATAAAAAACATTATTTTGTTTGAATCATCTAACATAATATTTCAAATTTAGTAATGACTTTAATATTTAATTTTTTGAAGTAAAAAATACAAATTTTAATTATTTATATCAAGTATATTCATAAATTTACTCTAAATAAAGGATAAACTTTATTATTTAGGCCATGTACCTTAATTTACAATTCAAATTTTTACAGTTCTAACCCTAATTTTAGGCTAAAAGCGTCAATATAACCCTGCAAAACAAGAAAGTTTCAAAATAATCCTAACTTTGTGAAAAATGTGCAGTTATAACCGTTTGTCACTATCCTGGTATTGATTCATCTATTTTGGTTTTGACTGGACCTGAAATGACAAAAATACCCCTGCCAAAATAAGTTGAAAATACCCTTTTCTCTTCTTATTTTTTTAAAAAAATTAGGGGTAAAATCATCATTTCCTGAAATTCCAGCCAAATCACCCGTTGACAATTGAAATCAATGGCGCCCAAGATTAGATTGATAATACATCATAAAGTTAGAGTTATTTTGGCACTTTCTCGTTTTGCATGTTATATTGGCACTTTCACCATAAAATTAGGGTGATTAGCATTTGACTCTTTATAATTTTACTACTATTCATGTTTTAGTGTTCCATTAGAAAAATATCGATTTGCATTTTTTTAAGTATGCAAAAAATAATTAATGTCATGTATGCAAATTTAAATAAACACTCTCTTGATCGATTAGTAAGTTGTGATTTTTACAAGATAAAGGCAAGAAAAAAGAAATAAATTCACCATTCTTTTTCAAATTAAAAATATAAAAGAAAATTAAGTTTTTAAAAATATATTTATAACTTAAAGAAATATTAGTAATAAAATGAGCCGAAAAATTATTTAGTATTTTAATTTAGTGGGCCAAAAAATAATTCAGATTTTTAAAATGGCCCGTATCTAAATTAAATGGCCCAAGTTCAACAAAATTAAGGAAAAAATAGAATAAAAAACAAATATAAATATTCTAAATATTATTTTGGGCCCAGTGCGGGTGCGCAACCCGCACTGGGTTCTAGATGACACTGGAATAAAGGGAAAGTCTCGGCAAGGTAAATTTACTTCTTATCTTAAAATTTATATTATTTTAAAAAATTGATGTGCTATATATTGTGTTCATATATTGTGTGATTATTATGATTTTATTGAGATGTGATTTGCACTTTAGGTATTTTTGGTGCAGGAATTCATGGATATAAAGAATTGAGAGAGAGCTATACATTGTACTCTTTTTCCCTTAACCAATGATTTTTTCCCACTAGGTTTTTCAAGTTATCGTTTTTAATGAGGGGATGTGCTCCAATTGAAAAATGTTCTTATTTTATAAGACATTATTCCAGGGATGAAGGAAGGGAGGCAAAAGCAGAATTGCTGAAGTTATGGAGTGAAAAGTGAATTATTGAAGAGATATGGATTTGAAGAAAATATAGATATTCGCTTCCCGTGTTGATAAGAATATTATCTCTTTCCAATTGAAATTCCTTAATTTTATGAATTAGTTATTTAGAGTTAGAATAGATATTATTTTATTTTATTTTTTCTTCTACGAGAAGAGAACGAATCAGACTTGGATTCGGTTTCTATTTTCTGGCGGAACACCCATGTATAAATACGTGTTTGCGTTGAGGTTTTGGAAGTTATTGAGTTCGGCAGCTGCAGGGTTAATTAGTTGGTTTGAAGGATTGTTTACATTATTTGGTTTGAAGGATTATTTACATTATTTGGTTCATCAGCATATTAGGGTGCATGCAACGCAGACCAAATTCCTGGTTTGATTAATTATTTAGTTCGTTATTATTATATTAGGTTAGTTATGTTTCGTTTTTAGATTATTTATTTATTTATTTTAATTATTATGAGTAGCTAATTTATATATCAGCATGGAATAACAAACATTAGTTTATGAATCGTGAGACCTAATTGTTTTATAATTGATTCTTGTGTGTTCTTGATTGTTCTTGGTTTAATTTATTCTTGATATGTTTAATCCTGATCAACTTGAATATTATTGGGATAATGCTATCTAATTCCACCAATACGTAATCGTTGGAAAGGGTTAGTAAGTAGCAAGTTCTTGTGAAAAACAACTAACTAGCTAAGACTGTAATAGCAAGATGGGGAACTAATAGAATAGATGAATTAGAATCAGGTTAAGAAAGAACAATTAAGTGTGCATTATATTTGCTTTTACTTTGGTAAATATTATATCAGGTTTTTTTTTCATTCTTAATGCTATCGAGGTGTGTATCTGGTTTAGCGAATACTTTCCGGAGGCATCTTGGTAAGGGAAATAATTGATTCATTATAATTGGTCAATTGTCGATAAAGTAGAAAGAATTGGGAGGGTAAAACGTACCTACTTTCCTATAACTGATAGATACGTAAGGATTAATTCATCATTGTGCCTAGGATCGATGTTTAACTATTGTGATTTATACCGAGCCGATTGCTTTATTCATTATATATTGTCTAGATTTTTATATTGTTAGTTTTCATTATATTTTATATTTGATATTAGTTAGTTTGCATTATTAGTTTTAGATAAAATCTTGAAAATTAAGGCGTGGTGGCTACACCGAAATTGTTCTATATTAGTAGGTGATTTTTATAGTTATTGCCATGTTTCTCGTGGGATCGACTCTACTTACTATTGTACTAATCTCATCTATAGAGTTTGCAGATTATTTTGGTGAGTGAAACGACGTTCACCAAAATTAAATATTATATTTTATAAGTTAAAACATATAACAATGTTTATTTGAATGTGAAAACATAAAAAAAATTTAACACTGATTAAGTTTTATTTTGGACTGACTAATCATTAGATGAAGTCAATTTTTAATTGATGTAACTAATGTGGTGAATTGATATTTGTTTTTATTTATTTCAGCGAGATTCCTATAAATTTTTAAAAAATTGAATGTATGACCCTATAAATTATTGAAATGATGTTTTTCATGATTGGTCTAACCGTTAATCGGTTTAAC
>JAULKL010000008.1:3931462-3948634 GCA_032355745.1 Rubia rechingeri
CCGAGATACAATGGTCTATCTTTCTCACCAAGAAAGTTAGCCAAAACCCCGGGCCTCCCTCTAAATTCATCAACTATTTCCTCTCACATGCCATCCAATTTTGCATCTCCAAAACACTCTCCCTCACAACTAACTACCACCTCCCGGGAGTGATTTTTCCCCATGAAAGGTCCACACCACATAATATTTTGTAAACCCCTCCTGAACAAATGTTTCAATTTCTACAATCACGAAAGGACAAAATATTCACTTCTCATGTCTAAAATAATGCTCCAAAAACTCATCCATGAAACCAATATATTCTTCGCTCACCCTACTAACATTGGAATACTCATCCTCGATGGCACGGTACAACTCTACACATCAATAAATGTGCAACAATCAAAGTTCCACACAATTAATTACAATACAATTTCATTACCACATACAAATCATGCAAGATCATTAAAGCACCATATACACCATTCCACATTACAATTACTACATTTATAGCATTAACTACATCAACCTTGAAAACAAGTGATAAACTAATATCAACAATGCTACCCCAACCACATTAACATGATCAAATACACAACATATATATCTACATACCAAAACCAACAAAATACATCAGCATTTAAAAAAAATGGTACCTTCAAGGGTCCTCATAGGAGATCATTCAATACTTTCATCAACCCTCAAAAAGCCATTAATGAACTCATCATCCCCAATTCTCCATTTTTAACCCGCAAAAAAAAGTGGTAGGAGAGCATTAAATGCACTTCTTAAACTAGTATTTTGAGCATTATATAGGTGCAAATGCATTTTCCCATGCCAAAAATTAATTATACACCGGTATTAAACAATACCGGTGCTATGACTTTTCCCATTCCCGCAATTTTTGCATATGCACCGGTAATAAGAACTATCGGTGCATGAATAATATTTTTGACACCAAAACCTGACATCAGATCCAATCATATGCACGAGCATAAATTTTCCCGGTGCAATTAATTTCAAAGCACCGCTAACTTACACCGGCAACTTTTGTACCGGTGTGAATCTTATTAATTGTACAAAATTTTCTAATTTCTTACCTCGATTCCAGCATCGATACTACTATTACAAGTGCATATTTTTTTCAAAGGCACCGGTATTTTTTTAAACAGTTGGCCTACCGGTGCAATTGTGGTCATTAAGACCGGTAGTATCTCAGGGATTTTTTACCAGTGCGTATGACCCTGTTTTCCAGTAGTGATTCATTTTTCTTTCTTGTTTCATTGCTAATTAATATATGAATCTGATTTGATGATTTTATCGTCTCAATTCATCCAGCAGTGCTATCATCGTTAATTAGCCAGGAAATATTCTTTTATCGTTCTCTTCTTCTTCGTGCACTCTTTTCTAGTGAGTGATTCATTTAAATTCTAGGAACTAGGTTTTCTGGATTTTATTGGAATTTATGATGTTTTATGCTTATTAAAGATATGGGAAGGTTGAGGGGGGCAGTAGTTTGAACATCAGTTACAGTTGATTGGAGCATTAGTATGATCGGTTGAGTGCTGATCGATTTGCGACTATTTTGAGCTTTTGATCAAATCGCAGCTGTTGAAAAAGTGATAGTGCTTTTTTAACTACGATATTTTTGAAGATTCGAAAAGATGTTTTTAATGGAAGATTGATGCTATGTATCTTGCATTGTGTTACAGTTAGATTAAGTTGTTTATAAGTGTATTTTGAACCGTAGGTATAAGGTTGTTTGAGAGTTTTTTGTGATGGCGGGTGTCTCTGTTTTTATCACAGTTTGGTGCAATATTGCCATCATTTTAACTGGGTTAGTAAGTTTTTTTACAGATTTGAGTCAGGCTGAGTTTCTTTATCGCTATGTTGTTGATTTTTGGAGCAGATCACCTTTCAGGAGACCCCTACGAAAACATGGCATGTGGACTGATGATAAATTAGTGGCATAATATGGAAAAAGAAGGGAAGAGAAAAACTTGCAAGTCTAATCTAATTAAAGGGAAAGAAAACAAAATTGATTAAACAGTACTGGTAAGTGGTAACGCTACATTAGCCTCCTCGTGTAACACTTCCTTTAAAAACATAGAGAAAATCTCCATTTTCAACACCATGCCAACGTAGGCTGCAATTTTCACGCATGATTCTTTGCTTGTGAATGAATATATACTCATCCGGAGGAAGGATCTTTTTCCCCAACAATAAACTTCTTAGCTCCGACACCGTGTTTGAATCACTCATTTCCACTGGAATCTTAGCAGAATTTAAGAAACAGGAAGGCGTTTGGACAGTGTAATTCACCATTCTTGGAACAGAGTTTGCCGCCATACGGTTGATACTTTTCAGGTACACAATAATTTCTGCATGACTCGAGATTCCGTAGTCGGTTAAGTATCGAAATTCTTCATCCAATTCCTTACCCAAGAAAAACAGCCCCATTCTCTTGATCGGGGTGCCATCAACAATGTGGATTTTCTCTTTGAGGCTTCGAACCATTTCTGTTTGCTCCACTTCAAAGCTTATCTTTCTGGCGGAGAACTTCACAGTGAGGTGGATTTCAGTGCTGTTTTTGGGGAGGGAAGAAAATGGCAAGGGATAGCTGATGGTCAGGGATATTTTAGTGTACTCGTCGATGTTGGGATAGTCTTCCATGTCGAGGCCATCGATCAATTCCCAGCCCCAGATTGTGAGAGTTTGTGAGGCTACTGGAATATTCAGCAGCTGCTCAATTTTCTGCTTTATTTTGAGAATGCTTTCTTGAGGCTCTATTTCAAGGGGAAATTCACATCCCTTCACTGAAATCGTGACCTTCATGATCGATGGTGATTCAGGGAAAAACAATCTTGGGGATTGATGTGGTCGGATATTGAAAGGTTAATGATGAAGTGTTATTTTTATGGCTATTAGTCATGCTATAGTAATGAATATGATCAATGATGGGAATATGACCAAAAATATTCTTCCCTATTTACTTGAATCTATGAGGAGCAACAATAGCAAAATATTGGCAGCAACATAAAGAATAAACCAAGCACACAAGACACAAGCATTTACGTGGAAAACCCCTCCAATGCGAAGGGTAAAAACCACGGGGTCAATCGACCCACCTCAACCATCTTCATTAATCAACCAAGAGTGTTACAAAAGACCCTCAACAACCAGCTAATACTAGCACAAGTTTCTCTCCAAAAATATAGGATCAATAACCACCACAACAATGAAGATTAAACAACAATAGGAGAAGAAATCACCAAATCTGCCGAGCTATTTCATGAGGAAGAATGAGTCACTTCCAGACCTGCAAAACCAATCTCCACCGTTCAGAATTTAGCTACACGGCCTGATAACACCCTGCCAAAATTTTAGATTTACCAAAGCTGCACAAATGGAACTCGAAAATCCCCTAATCCACAATTTGTGTATTTTTTCTCTCCCTCTCTTGTTGTTTCTCCAAAATTGAACCAAAGAAGCCATAAACCCAAGTAAACCCTACTCCAAAGGTATGCTAAAATGACCAGAATGCCCCCTTTTAGTTTGGGCCAAATTCCAAAAATGTTTGGGCTAATTTCCTCACATTGGAGGAAAAAAACCCAACAACGGGTTATGGATTTTGGCATCTATTAAGGTGGTGGGAGGTGGCGGGTTTCAACATCGATTGGGGTAGTAAGGGTTGTCTACAGGTGTAGTGGTAGGTGTGGTGTTAGGGCTTAGCCGAGCCGAGAGTCTACATACTTTGGAAGAATGAATACTTTGGAGTTCTGTGGGTGTGGTAGATTTGGTCTGTCACCTATAACTTGTTCAATGGGATTTTAAGAAGACATACTTTGGAGTTCTCACATAATTGATGGTTCGAATTTGGGGGGAAAATTTAGAGTTTCGGAGCCGGAATTCATTTTAGGGTTCTTTGATCTTGGACTGTTTGAATCTCGATTTGGGGGTTTTTTTATATATACACGTGATAGTTCCAAAGCTGGAAAAAGTTTGGTTCTATGTATTGAAGATACGAAAAATAGTTCCAGATTCGTAACTAAATTCGGGTTGCCAAATAACATTGGTCTAAATTAGTGGTTCCAAACTCATAACATTTTATCGGCTCTTCCAAAAAATACAAAAAAAGGAGCACTTTTTTGGTTCGTGTATGGACGAAGAGGAACAACGACCTCGAAATCTCAGTTCCGAACTCGTAACTGTAAAGAATTGGGCCTTCATTTTTTTGTTCTGAAGACACTTACGAGTTTGTAACTGTATCTTGTCAACAAATATCATAGCTAGGAACAGGTTCCTGATCCAGAACTTGTTCGGATAATCTGGTTGTCTATTTGTTTCTCTAGACTTTCACTACAAAATATTCATAATTGACATAGCCATTAGGATAACCCCATACTCACACCGTAGGGTTCAACCTATCATTAAATCCACATTATGACAAACTTCAAATCATAATAAAGAAATCATTGAAATTAAAAACCAAATCATCCAAACTAACATTCTAATCATCAAATAACCAAGTTACAGAATTAACAACCAAATCGTCTAACAAACCTACAAATTGTTTTAATTCAATAAAGCATCATCCAAAAATATCTAGTCCTCATCTCTACCATCCTCGACGAACATGGCTTCAATTTCCGAGTAAGTTTCCTCAGCCTCGGCACCCCTCCCTCTTCTTCCTCTTTGTCTTCATCTTCACTTTCATCATTTTACGAGTAATCTGGCTTGAAGTTTTGAATTGTGTCATTTCCACTTAGTTCAATGTAGGGGCTGTTAGATTTAATGAATTTTTCGTTTCTTGCTTCTGCCGCTGCAATCTCTGCATTCTCTACACTAACATCACTTCAAATTAATGACATTTTCCTTTTGAAGGTAGTCATCACAGAACATCGACGACCTACAAAAAAACCATAAAACATGAAATCCATATTAATTTGAGTATAAATTTCAAAAGTGCATAAAAATCATAATTGATGATACTCATAAGATGAAGATACTTGTGCCCTATCCAGAGCAGCGTCCCTCCCTCTCTTAGCGACCCTAGCGGCTGATGCGAGGGCTGTGCAATGAATATATCTATTGTCAACGTCCAAAACCAAATTCTTGTGGTCGAATCAAGCCCCATCATAGTATTCCAAGTGCAATGTTATGTCAACAGGCGGAACTTTCCACTTTTTGATCAGTGCAGTGATCGGTCCACCATACAGTAGATCTTTCTTTTTACCCGCCACTGCTTTCCAAATATACATGACAATAGGATATCCAGGTTAATTTTTACCACCTCTGACATTTAGTAAAATAGCATGAGGTTCCAAATAGTTGGCTTGCAAGTATGGCTACCCGACGGAAGAACATTTTGGCAAATCCACTTATACACTAACCTATGTTCTACAGACATTACCCCATGTCCTAATGCTCAGCCTGCCCCGACATCTCACCCATCCTATGGAAATAATTTCTACCCATAGAAACTGGCATAGCGTGGTGGCCTAAATAACCCAAGGCCATTTTTGCTGATAGAATATTTCTGTAGGCCCATCACTATCTACAAGCCTTAATTTAGTAGGGTCAGTGTATGAACAACCTTGGACATCGTTAATTGTGAATTTTGTAATTGGTATTATTACGCCATTTACCTTATTTAGGTCCTTATTGTTATTACTCTGGCCTACATTAGCATAAAATTGCAAAACCTCGTCATAATGGACTAGTTCATATAGTTTCAACAATTTATCAAAATTTGAGGGCTGAAATTTCCTAAGTAAATGACCTAAGCATAAGAGCTCTATATCTGAACTATGAAGAACATTTGTATTTGTACATTTTCTACGATGAAAATCCACATTCTTTTTTTGGAACTATCATTGAAGAATCAGTTAGAATTTCCCAACTCGTGAAACAGACAATAACTACAAGACATGGCGTTCCATGCTCCTCCACCCACTTTACCCCCCCCCCCCCGATACCTCAAAATTTTTGGTCTTGGATTGAAAATTTGTCGAATTGGGGAAAGAGGGGAAACTTGGGAGATTTTGGAGTTGGAATTATGGCAATTTGAACTGAATGACCAATTTGGGCATTTTTTATATACTGGGACTAGGTTTCAAGCTCGGAACCTAGTGTGTTCTTTTTTTCTAGCTGCAAAACCAGTTCCAAACTTGTAACAAGGTCCGAATCATAGTCCAAGTTCAGACCTTATCAAATGCAGAGCATTAAATGCGGCTTTCAAATGGGAATTAATACCCATTTGATTGGGTGCAAGTTCCCTCCTACGTTCTTCTCTAAAAACCCTTCCTTTCCATTCTTCCACTCTTTCCATTTGAAATTCCTCCAAAATTTACACTTGAAGATCCAAACCACCCAAAACCCTAGGCATCGTCATCTGGCTAACCTAATATCTGAAGAATCACCATCAAAGAGGTTGTTTTGTGGTTAATATTACTCCTTAAATAATTTGGTTATCACAAATCATTTCAACTTATAATATCCTTCTTTTGATGAAAAGGTAAATATTAAAGTGTTGGTATTTTTTATAAAATGTTTTTAGCTCCATTTTCCTTTGTAAGTTATTCTTATGTTATAAGTAGATGAAGTGTGTTATAATGAGCTTAGTAAGAAAAATATCTGTATGGAATATCATCTTTTGTATTGTAGTTATTTGGAAATTGATTATAATGCTTGTTATTAAGTAGATTAATGTCACGAAAAAGGACTCGAGAAGAACCCTCACGTTCCCACGGTGGAAATTCTGATACAATAGGCAATTATAATTATGAGGAAGAGTGGCCAAAGAAGGTTGGGATTGATAGGACACATTGTAGCACTTTATAACGGAAAATTTCTAGGAAGGAGTTAACTTTGTTGATTTTAAAAAAAGTGGGAAAATGTTTGTCAGAGGAACATGCTAAGTGGTCAAGTTGGGGAAGATTGGTAGACCAAGGGTAGACATTCGCTACGATAACTGGCATGAGGTTTCTAAAGAATAAAAAGATGTTTTATGGATGGTGTGCAAGGTACCAATATTGAAATGTTTATTAAACATGCTACAAATGCTTTTGTTTTATTGAACATTAAACTTGATTCAAACAAATATATACTATCGTAACCCTTGCTAATTTTAATAGAGGCAACTTTAGATCGATGCTTTGAATTTGGAGGATTAAAAGAAGAAGGCAATGACCATGATATTGAAAAATTGGAGAGAACACAAGTACACCTTATCTAGAGATTACATATTCTCAAGTAGAAAGAGGATTCGTCCATGGTTGACTTATAAACATATTCAACCAGAAAGTTGGGAGATCGACTAGAGAAGAGTCTTTGAGAATGAAGAAAATATTAGTCCATTTTTTCAAAAAAAATAATATATATTTCCTTAAGATTGCCAACATTTAGTATTTACATGGCTATGACATCCTAATGCAGGGTATAAGGGTCGAAAAAAAATGTAATGCATCGAAAAACATAACTCTGCACCGGAAGAGTCATGTGGGTAGTTGATTTGCAACCCTCGAATTAGTGCAAGAACATTTTGAAAGGTATATCTAAATTACAATAGAAGGGGGAATGATCGAGGATAAGGAAAGTTCATTGGTACCACTAACCGGTGTGGATAAAATTGAGAGGTGTGATCTCTTCCTAAAGATTTGAGTAAAAAAATAAGGGTGGATATGATAAAGCTCCCGTAATTGAAGTTGCGGAACAAGTGGTAAGGCAGTATTTATTATTCGTAATTTTATTCGTATATTGATTATATTATTTTTTATTTTTTGAACTACTAAACATACGTAGGCAAATTTAAAGCATGATCAATTGGAAGGTCGTTTCGTTCCCTCCGGTAAGCACACCATTCTCTGTGAGGTTATAAGAAAATCCAACCACCTAAGATGTGCTAGAGGAGTGGGAGAATTCTTGTCCCAAATAGAGGCGTTTGGAATTTTTCGGTTCTATGATTGGGCTAAACCATCGAGAATACATGTATTGGAAAAGAAAGACCTCATTTGAGATAAACAGATAAAGCAACAAGGTAGTTTGATTTCTATGTTAATTGAGTACACCGGTATCCTGCTACATGAGAATTTAGATTATTTGACACCCAGTTGGACTCCACCATCTAGAGGATCTCGCCACTCACCGGCAGAAGTTGAGATGAACTAACATCCTATTCTTGATACGCCAACAAATGAAGACAATAATCTTGACAAAGACATCATATCTAACGAAAAAAGGTACAATCAATTAACTTATTTCTATGATAAGTATTTGGGTTGATATTTATTTTACACAGATATTTTAATACCAGTCTAGACATTGCATTTGTGTGATTTATACAATGATCAAGGTGACAAGGGTAGGTCCCTCCACGCTGCCGACAAAATTTTACACTAGTCATCACTATGTTCCAATTGGTGATGGTATTTGTAGAGTTTTGTTGGACAATCCAAAGTGCTCAACTCCCTATTTCTAAATCTGGATAGCCACTACAAGTGAGTGGGACCAGCGTGATGAATATTTCTTCTATGGTCACATCATCTGATTTGCGAAAACCCTCTAAAAGATGTCATTTGAAGAACACCCCCAGCACGACACCTAAGCCGATCGTGGAAGTGGGAAACAAGATTAAACCTCATGTCACCAGGGCACAAGTTATTCAGGAGTCACTGCAATTTGTGAGGTCTTGTATGATTTGATGGCCAAATGCCAATTGAACTCATCGTACTTATTCTTGGGAATGAATGTGTATTCAGTCAAATGCAAGAAATTATTGCCTCGTGGATTGAATTTGAAGACCTATAAAGGTGTGACCAAGTGAACCAAACATTAATTAATGTCCCTCTACCTATTGTGAGTACTATAGTTTTATGCATTCGAATAATTATTTATTATTCCTAACATTTTTAAAATTAATGTTATCCCTTTTGTTTGAAAGGTACATATATTATATTTCTAACAAAAAGGAGGGTATTTGTGCCCAGTGATGACTGAATAAATAGGTTGTATTGTCAAAGAGAGGGTCGACTACATCTGTAAAAGTCTAGAATGAACTATTAAAAAATTATTCATTTTGCCATATATTGAGAGGTGATGGTTACACACTCATTTAATTTAAGCAAATCCATTTATGCATTATTTTTATATTTATATAAGTTATAGGGACCATTGGAGATTAATATTTATAGATTGAAATTATTTGTGTAATAAAATTTGTGTGATGTCTATTCTGTCTATATATTGTTGCTTTACTAGCATAGTCTATAGATTTTAATATATAGTATCATCGTGTCTTATATTTTCTACTTTTTTAATTATAAAACATCCACCAAAGGTGAATGGGGGATATATATTAGGCTCCCCTAACCCGAAAATAGAACCGTCCAAAAAACAGGTCCCTGTACAAAAATTTACAAGAGAGGGTGTAAAATTTGACCACCGTTTGTAATGATCATTTTGGATGTGTTTCCTGTAACCAATCTCCACCCCACGTGTGAATTGGTTCAGGCCAGACATCCAATATGATCAAAGCCAAAGATAAGTTACATATGTATCGAAGGTTTCATCTTGTTCCTAAACAAAAACAGCCTGGAAAGTGAATACTGCTAAGGTAAGGGCATCACAAACCGATCCTGGTTTCCAGTTCTTCCTTCCACTCTTCGTGTCTTGTTGATGTGGAGAGTTGATTCCAAGTCCAGAACCATAATTCCAGCAGGTTGATTTCGAAGATTTGTCTGAGAGCAGGATGAATTCCTCCTTTGCCATTTCATTCCAGTATTACCTCGTTCCAACGCATCAAAATTTAGAAAACTGCATCAAAATTTACCCTCGAGTTCACCTGCATCAAAATTTAGAAAGCTGAGTAGTATCCATAATAGAATGCTGAATCCTAATTTGTGGAACCCGCATTTTATCCAAAGCAAGTAGACCCTTTGTTGTTGTGTCTAATTCATGAAATTCTAAACCTCAATTCCATCTATTCACTCTTGCAGATTTTGCTAGTGAATCAGCCACAGTGTTGCCCTGTCTGTTAATATGATTTAAAACTCTGTTCCCTAGTGTTTGTTTGATATCATGAACCATGTTGTATAATTCCCATCTAGCCAAAATAGGGTCCTTAATCATATGAACAGCCTGGGAGCAATCTGATTTAAAAGAGTTGTGAATGTGCAACTCAGTAGCAATCTGTAAACCCAGCTTAATTGCACACATCTCAGCTACTAAAGCTGAGTTGCATTTTAAAAATCTGGTTGCTGCTTTTACAAAATCACCAGTAGCCGACCTAATTATTATTCCTAAGCCTGTTTCACCCATATTTGTCCATGAAGCATCAACATTGGTTTTGTAATCCGAGGTCACTGATTTTCCCCAGAAGTTATGATAGGTTTAGGAGGTGGTCTCATAAAGGGTATAATTCCAGAGTTTGCTAGTTCTCTGTCTGAGGGCTTACACCAGTAGGTTGGTTTTGCCATGAAAATATAAAAAAGCTCCTGCCTAATATCCTTAACAACGTTGTCCATAGTAAGAGGAACTGATTCATAAATCAATGTGTTTCTAGCTTTCCACATGTACCAGCAAACTAAACCAGGGATAATAGATGAAGTAAGATTTTGTACAGCAGAAGGAGCAGTATTATGCCATATGCATGATAATCTGTCCCATATAGATAGAAATTGGGCAGGCATTAGATGCATCAAAGGGAAAATGTGCTCCCAGATTTGAGTTGCAAACTGACATCTATTGAAAAAATGGTTCAAAGAATCCTCAGAGTCACAAGTGATGCATTTAGATGCTAGAGAGAAACCAGAGCATTTTAAAATATCATCAAAAGGTAGCAACGAGTTTAATAATCTCCACATGAAAAATGATTTTTTTTGGAATCCTGAAATTCCAGATTTTAGATAGAGAATAGATACAACCTGATGAGTTTGTGCAGAAGTTGTAAGCGGTTTTGAATCCAAATGCCCAGTAATACCCGGTTTCCAGATTAGCATGTCTTCCCTATAACTGTAAATGATTGCTTTCTGCAAGAAAGAAGCAGTATCAGGGTTGACAAATGGAAGTAAGGGTGGAAGGAAAATGTGTTTATTTTCAATGAAATTGGCTACAGTGGAGTGAATTGGTATTATATTGAAAAGAGAGACCTCTGTGCCAATTTGATCAATAATAGGTCCTGAGTCTATCCAATTTGAGTACGAGAAGGGGCAAGTCCCTTTGCCATGTATTACTCTGGAATTAATTTCAGCCATTTGATTCACTTCCTTAATTCTTTTCCAGTTGGCACTTTTCCTATTAGATTCACATAAGGAGCAAATGAACTGTGCCCAAAGGGTATTTCCAATCTGATATTTCCACCATAGTTTTAAACTACAAGCTTGTAAGATGGACTTCAAAGACCTAAATCCTATGCCATTTTGTGCAGTTGGAAGGCACAAGGCAGACCATCTCCTCCAGTGTTTCCTAGGTTTGAATTCACTCTCACCCCAAAAGAAATTAGCCATCTTTTTTTCTATTTGTTGAACAATGTAGGAGGTGGCTTTTAACACATACCAAATGTGTTGTGGTAATGAAAATAGGCAAGCATTGATCAGTGTAATTTTCCCCCCAACACTCAGCCATTTGTTTTTCCAATTCAGGATTTTGTTATCTATTAGCTCTAGGGTTTGGCTGAAGTGTGCATTTTTAATTCTCCCTCTAAACAGTGGTACCCTAAGGTATTTGAGAGGCCAGGTGCCCTCTTTCATACTTAGTAAATGCCTAGTCTAATTTATTTGGGCTGCAGTTGCATATTTACTCAAATAAAACTCTGATTTCTGAAAGCTTATTTTTTGGCCACTGGTCTGTTCAAAGACTTGTAGAAACACCTTCAGTTTTATTAAGTTAGTCTTAGTTGCCTTGAGGAAAATAATGGTGTCGTCGGCATAGCTAAGATGTGAGATAAGGGTAGTATTAGGGGGCAGCTGAAAGTAATCAATTTTTTTGTTTTGGAAAATGAAGATCAAGGCTCTAGAGAATGATTCAGAAAACAAATTAAAGAGATATGGAGATAGGGGATCACCTTGATTTATACCCCTTGTTGCCTTGAAGAATCCAACTGGTTTTCCATTCATCAAAACAGAAAATGAAGCACAAGATATATTCTCAAGTATTATGTGGACCAGTTGGCCATGGAAACCAAAAGCCAGGAGAATATAATTTAAAAAACTCCAACTCACTCTATCGAAAGCCTTCATTAGATCCAATTTCAGAATGCAGTTGGGGGATCTATACCTATTGTCTAAGAATTTCATCATCTCTTGGAGATAGATAACATTGTCCGATATGTCTTTGTTTTTCAGAAAAGCCGATTGATTAGGTGAGATCAACTTATGAAGAAATGGTTTCATCCTCTCAATGATTAGTTTTGAGAAAATCTTATTTGTAACATTCGAAAGAGAGATAGGTCTGTAATCATTAAAGGAAGAAGGGGTAAGTTTTTTTGGAATCAAAGTTATCCAGGTACTGCTAATGCCATTTGGGATCATAGATGATGAAAAGAAGTCATCTGAAGCTAGTAGGAGATCATTTGAAATGATATCCCATGATTTGTTATGAAAAGCAGGTGAAAAACCATCAGGTCCAGGACCACTATGTTTATCCAGGCTAAAAATTATTTGTTTAAGTTCTTCTAACTCTATAGGCTTTAGTAACATCATATTATCCTCCATGGTGATCAGTTTTGGGATCTGACCTAGGAAACTACTATATTATAAACCAGCCATAGGGTTTGGTTCGTCAGTAAGTAGGGATTTGTAAAAATTAATTTCTTCAGTTTCAATCTCTTCACTGTTGTCTAACCAATCTCCTTGGGAGTTTTTAATTTTGGTTATTTGCAACCGGTTTCTCTTTTCCCTAACAGTTTGGTGAAAAAATGCAGTGTTTAAATGAGATGAAACTACTTTTGATTTTTGTTTCTAGAATTTGGTCTGTTCCTTTAGTGCTCTAACTAACTCAGCCTTAGATTTATTAAGTTCAATTAGAGTAGTCTGTGTGTGTAAGATCATATTGAATCTCAGCTAATCTGAGGTTTTCCTCTGCTTTGGAAACATTGGTTTCAATGTTTCCAAAGGTAACCCTGTTCCATTCCTTAATTGCCTTCTTAACCCTGATCAGTTTCAGATAGAAACCTAACATGCCAGTTTGAGGTATGTTTACTTCCCAGTTTGATTTAATCATATGATTGAAATCAGTCCTACAATACCATGCATTGATAAAACGAAAAGGTTGAGGGGTGATGGTGTAGGAGTTCCTATAGTTAGGAACAAAGGGGAGTGATCCGAGGTTTGCCTATTTAAAATGTGAATAGAAGAATTAGGGTAATTAGATAACCAATCAGAAGTACAGAGGCCCCTATCTAGTCTTTTTGATGTTGGATTTCTAAGCCTTGAATTAGCCCATGTGAACAGATTCCCAACTGTATTAATCTCATGTAGTTGTTTCTGTTTAATGAATGAGTTAAATTCAAATATGCTGGATCTATTGGGATTAGATGGGCCTCTGTATTCAGATACAGAAGTTATTACATTAAAATCACCTATGAAAATTGCATTTTGATGGTGGATTGAAAATAAATCTGACCAGAGTCCTACTCTCTCTATCCTAGTTCTTAGGCCGTAAATGAAAATAGCCTCCATATTAATTTGAGGACCAGAAATAAGCACAGAAAGAAACTGCTGATGATCTAAATTGAGTTGAACCTATAGGCCATCGTTCCAGAATAACCAGATTTGGCCAGTAGAAGAGTGTAAAAAATTGGAGTATCCAAGTTCCATCATATAGTTGTGACATGTATTGTTATCATGCATGGGTTCAATTATACACATTAGGTGAAAGTGATGTCTTCTAATCAGGCTCTTCAGCCTTAACATAGATGTGCCCATAAAACGCACATTCTAGGTTAGGATGTTAACTTTTGATGCTGTGCAATTCATAAATCACTAGATTTTGATCTTTTAGTGGATGATCTAAGCATCATTCGGTTTAGCTGGGTAAAGTAATTAGTCTTGCATGTATTTTTCCTACCTACGGGAAGATGTAGAGGTTCTGGAGTAGTTGTTACTTGGTTTGAAAATACCTGTACCCCTGGGTCAGCAACTGGAGCGTTGGATTTCTTAGATTCTGCCTCTTCCATTTGAAGGAGTGGTGTAAATCTATTTGATATCCTTCTGTCCTGAGAATGAAAAAGGATAGGGATCCCTTACCTGAGATGATGTGTGTATCATCTTTAGCATAACTAGTTCTCAGCCTGGGTTTCTCTGTGATATTAATCGAGCCTTCCTGAGCTGGTGTATTGCCTAATGGGCTGATGTTGGTATGAAGTGGAGAGTGGATGCTTGTGGTTGTTATTTGGAATGTTGGTTGAGAAATTGGTTATAGGGAGTTATCATGGCATTGGGGAGGGACTGTTTTGGTTCTGTATAGGCTTGGGTTGTTTGTTGGATTGATGATAGCAACAAAAGAGGCTATGTTTTTTGGATCCAGAGAGTCAATGATGGTTTCAGGACTGTTTTTATGGCCATGATCATAGGTAGCTCTTATGGCATGATCATTACTGATACTCATATCATTCATAACACCAGTAACAGGATCTTTATTAACCGTCGTGATAAGATCAGTGGCAGAATTCATGGAATTAGTGACAGAGACAGGAGTAGGCCTTAGGACTACAGCTTCAGTGCCCCTAGGGATATTGTTGGGTGCTGTCTGGACCTTTGTGACAGTGTCTTGTCTATTTGTTAGCAATTTAGAAGGGGCAACCTGAAAAGCCTTACCAGTTTAGTTCCAAGCAGTTTGGTTCAGAGTAGGATTTAAGATTCTACAGTTTCTAACATTATGTCCTATTTTTAAGCAGTGGTGACAATAAAACGACAATTCCTCGTATTCTACATTATATTTTTTGTTTCAGTTATTGATCCTAGCCTAATAGTGTTCACAACAGGTTTCATTAGATCAACTTCCACACAGATTTTTATAGCAGATGGACGAGTAAGAGCTTTTGTGGCAGCATCATTTTTAATGAAAGATCCTAGAACATTACCAATGGCAGTAATAAAAGAAGTGTTATAATAATACAATGTTGGATTTTGAATTGTTACCCAGACCGGCACAATCGAGGATTCAGTATTGGGGCAAAATTTTGGAGTTCACTTGAGGATTTTGATTATTGTGCCGTTGAAACTCCAGACTCCCTTCAGCCAACACCGCTGGTAATCTTCGGCTTCTTCAAATCTAATCAGCACGTGTTTGTGGTCGAGAGCCCCCAGCTGATATCTGCCATTGAATGCGGCTTTTTTGAAGGTGTTCTGTAACTGCTCCATTGTAAGCTTCCCTTTTAGGAACTTCCCAATGAGGGCATTTTAATAGCGCTCCGCCAGTTGATTTATTTCTCCATCACTGTATAGCACCGAAGCTTCCCCCAAATGTTGAGTTTTGAGATTTAGGTCTGGATTGTTGGGAAGTGAGTGTACGAGTGGTTGAGCTTTTGTCTTGGATTGGAGAATGTCGCGGAAACTTTTTGTTCCCCCAGGTGGAAGAACGGCAGCCATTGGTGCCGGTGATGGTCTGACCGTTATAGCCGTTATCAGACTAAAATAGAATCGTTGAGAGAAGGAGGAGAAAGATGAGAGAGAATCACCTACTAAAGGCTTTTTACAAACTGGATAGGTTATAAGAGGCTTTTTACAAGCTGGTTTATAATGACCAAAATATCCGAGTAGAGTTCCAATTTTGGAACTCAGATTTGAGCGTCATTCATTATTTCCCACAATCCCGAATTACACTTATGAATTTTGAACATCATGACTAACCCCACTTCCAGACTCTGAAGTAAATATTCAAAAATATTTGAACGTGAAAATATAGTGCACACTACAAGAAATATGACCTTTTACCTCGGTTCTACGGGACCTTTTACCCAGTTTTCAGCTCAAGAAGAAGTGAGGTAAATACAACAGGGGTAAAAGGTATGCTTTTTACCTCGATTCAGAACCAAGGTAAAAAGAACCTTTTACCTCAGTTTTTAACCGACGTAGGTAGGTTTTGCAACAGGCATCGGTCAAAAACCAATGTAGGCATATACATGAAAACAACATCGGCTATTGCATAAAGGCATACGATGTGTTAGGAAAAGTTGCGACATCGTCCCAGTCAATGTCGCTCTAATAAAAAGCAACATAGTAAATCATGAACAGCAACATCGAACACTAACGTGGAATGGTGATTAATACGATATCATTTTCTGAGGCCGACGTCCCAAAAAAACCCTGGTTCATGCAACGTCGGTCTGGTGTCATTTTGGCCGTGAAAATGAGCGATGTCGCGGATGAATCGCTTGTACAGTTTTATAATGTTTAATAATTGATGACACAAAAAATCATTGATTGATAGCAATCAAATTTGATTTACAAAAACCAACATTACCAATTTATTAAAATACAAAAGATTGCCGTGAATAACTCTCATTATCCTATTACAGCAGATACACATGTAACAATAGACGTACCAATAATAAAGCAACAGTGTGCGACATAAATCTTAATATGGAATGCAGAAAAGAAATATTTCAAGGTGAAATGAGTGAAGTCCCATTGTCCGAACAATGAGCGACGTCGGATATTCATATGTGTTCCAGTCAGTTCCTGCTAAATGCAACTTCAGTAACCATTCAATCATATCTCGTACTTCACGATGCATTGATCGACGCTGCACATTCAACCTGTGTTCATACTAAAATTTTATTATTTTCCACAATTAACCCTAATATCTTCCTTTTTTCTTACTCCTTAAAAACATGCATGATATTGGGAACACAATCAATATTACGCTATATAACATGTAACGTAGTCAACATACTTAATGAAAATGTTCAACTATTGTTCAATGGGCAAAAAAACATGTAGAAGGCATGTTCATAAAATATCTAAATGAACATGGAATGGAAGGAAAACTACCACAATTAATTTGAACCCGAAGATGCTCCATCCTAGGTTATTTGTTGATGTTTGGGAGAAGAGAGTAGACTGGGTTCTTGAGTAGTTGAATTGTTGTGAATGGGGAGGAAGGTGTGGAGTTGGGGTAGGAAGAAGTCATGTTTTAGAGAGGAGAAATTAATGGCTCTTGTTGCGGAATATGATATAAATGAGATGGGTTTGG
>JAULKL010000008.1:4301169-4313467 GCA_032355745.1 Rubia rechingeri
GCACATGATTTCTTATTTATACATGAAAACAATATTTTATAGTCAAAGTGACGCATTTTTTACTTTCAGAAAGTCTAGGAAGAACCTAAAAAGGGGACAAACCGAGTCTTTAATTTTCTGCATTTTTCTTTCATCAGGTTTATATCATAATTTATCAACTGAACTATTCACAGTAGATAAACTACTTATTTCTGTAGAATCACAACAATTAGCGTTTCAGTTTGACACTAGGAAAAATGAGATATCTTAAGTGAGATGGTTAAAAAAATTGTTACCTCGTAATGATCACTACTTGCTGTTTCTAGCTATCCTTGCAAAATCATATGCCGCTCTTGCCATTTAACCTCTGTGCTACTCCAGTTATCATGTCAATCTAATTTTCTTTGCTTTAGGACTCTCTTGGTGGCAATGCAAAAACAAGTATCATTGCCAATATCAGTCCTTCTAGCTGGTTAGCAATCTGAACTGAATACTTTGCTACAGAGAACTTCCCTGCCTTGATATTGTACTTTTTTAAGTAACCTTCAAGTTTTCCCATTGATCCACTTAGCTTTCTTATCTTAATTCTCCTTGAAATCCTTGCAGTTGTTCATTAGAGACTTTAAGCACATTGAAGTTTGCTCAACGCGCAAAGTACATAAAGAACCATGTAAGCTGTATCCGTCCTGTTCTTTCTTTCATCTTCAGTCGCTGCAAAAAATTTATGGAGGATACTACCTTCACTTGTCATATCTTTCATGGATGCCAACCAAATGTGGTCAACTTAGTGAGCAATAGTTCATTGAGCATGGCACAGTTTTCTGGATTTTCCTAAGTCTAAGCTTCAGTTTCACTACTTTAGCATAGATTTATGGATGAAAAATCAGAATACTAATTGATCTGAGCTGGAGACATGCAGAAGAAGATATTGCTAATCGCTTGGGGAAACTGACATCTTTCTATCTTCTGTTCTTAACTGTTTTATTAATTAATCAGGCTATTGTAAATGAAGATGCTTCTGGAGACGTTCTTGCGATGCGGGTACAGATCCAAAATTTAAGGGTAATGCACTTTAAACATTAAATCTATTCTTTCTTTTGAGATTATTTAGCTTTTTCAGCAAAAGCCACTTCACTTGTGCTCTGATGTGTATGCTCTATTTCCCTCTACTGAATATCATGTCACTATCAGTCATTAACTAGGAAAACCTTTATTTTGGCAATGCATGTGCTATGTTGTGCTTGAAAATCTACTTCTGACATGGATGATTGTACTTTCTCCATGTCATGTAGCTTTTAAGGTTTACTAGGACCTGTTTACTTCTGTCAAGTTCCTCATGATTAAGTACCTTAAGATCTGATTGTGTGGCTCTTTAAGAGACCTGGCAGGGTCATGCTGGCATTGTACAATAAGATATTCTCATGAGAGATTTGGTTTCAGTTATAGTTTTTATGCAATGTAAGAAGTAATACTTTGATAGTTCACTTTAAGATTGGGTGATGTTAAGTAAACTTATACATGCTTCCGGTGCTTTTCAGAAAGAAGTATCGCGCTTAAGGAGTCTCCTTGCCAATGGAGGAGCTGAGAACAATGACATTGATACTGTTGCAGCTTCGTTTCCCGATTCTCCCGGAAGCTTCAAATGGGAAGGACTTCAAGGGCTGTCTACTCCACTTACTTCTACCAAAAAGATGTCACACGTAAGAACCATAACAATACACTGACAAACAGCCATAAACATTGGTTTTAAAATAATAACGCAATTTGTATTTCAGAAGAAAGAGTATGAAGTAGCCCTAGTTGGAGCTTTTAGGAGGGAGAAGGAAAAAGACACTGCATTACAGGCAATGTCTGCTGAAACACAGGCTGCAATGAAACTGGTATGGCCATCAGAATAAGCTTTCCCATAGATTATTATAACACTTCGTTTTATTTGATAAAGACAAGAACTCAGAGCACTTTGACTCAATGGGTTTTTCCCTGAATCAGGCTAAACAAAGAGAGGATGATATTAAAAGCTTGACTATGAGATTGAAGTTTCGAGAAGAGGGAATAAAGAGACTAGAAGCAGTCGCTTCTGGAAAGATCTCAGCTGAAACCCACTTTCTTAAAGAAAAAGAGGAGCACTTGAAGGAAATAGAGGTCTTAAGCACTCAGGTTGATCGCAATGGAGGTAACAAAATTGCTATGGGAAACCTGTGTTGGAAAGAAGAGATCAAAAGGTATGATATTGTTTTGATTCTCTTAGTTAATTAGCCCAAAAACTTGCTAAATTATTAACCTAATTTCCCATCACGTAATGCTTCTAAATATTTCTATCTCCTTCAGCCTGCTTTTTCTAATGTCTTGCTTAGGCAATTGCTGTAATTTGTTCGCGAAGTTCATGTTGTCATTGTATGAGGATGTTGATAAAATTTCCATGAAGAATTTTTGTTAACATTAGTAGGGTAGGCAATAGCTCATAGTACTAAAGTTTTGCTCTTGAAATACACTTAAGAGGTGCCAATGATATTTCACATATACATTATCCTACTTCATGGTTGACTTGTATAGCTTGAGTTTTTTTAAAAAAAATATTTTGGTTGATGTTAGAACTACATTTCACAGCACCTTATCTTTGGCAATGGAGAATGAAATCTTTTTGTGAGGAAGGAGAACGTGGAAGAATGAAGGAACGGATTTCAATATTACAAAACAAGGTCAATCCTTAATTTCTATCATATTTATATTTTTCTCTCGTTTAGATGGTTATTTATTGTGAAGTACATCCTCATTGCTCTCTAAGATTCGACCTGATATCGTTTTGTATCAAAAAAGGTATCTTTGTAAGATGGAGAGATTATGAAAGGGAACTTAAAATTTGGAAGGAGTAGTTCTTCAAACCAACAGCTTTTGATGAAGTATTTTGACATTTGTGACAGTTAAAATTCATGTTGCTCTGTATAATTGTACTTCAAATCATATTATGAAGTAAATTCATGTTTCTCTTTATGGAGTACTTCAAATCATATAACCTATGATTAAATCTATTTTCCAAATACAGTTGCTGGAAGCCTTGGATTGGAAACTTATGCACGAAGCAGACCCAATGAATGTTCAGGATTTTTCAGAACCTTTGTATGAGACTCGACCATGTTTCTTAAGATTTGTTAAACTGCTATTTTATTTATTTTTACACCCCATAGAAAGAAAACTCTGAATTGGCGAACTTAGGTGATGATTTGCTGCTATCCAGTCAGGTAATATTGCCACGCCATGACTCAAACCTTTTTCTTGGTTTACTTCAGTTCTCAAGCCATTCAGTAGTAGTTACAAACACTAAAACATTGCACAGATTGATTGTCTCGATACAAGAAGATAATCTGCAATACTTGTGTTTTCATTAAACCACAAATTTAAGTGATATCTATTCTTAATGCTAAAATATTTATTTGTAAGCACCCATAATGAGTTGTTTAGAAAGCACTTAATTCTGCAATATGTTACCCTCTTAGGATTCTGCATCACCCTGGCGAACATCATTGAATGAAGAGAATGAGTTTCTTCGCATGCAGGTACTTTGATTAATTTTAAAACTGTCATTTTGTTAGAATACATGAGAAGTGAGAACTTGAGTTTAATTTCAAATGTATCGTTGCTTAATTAGAAATTTCATATATATTGTCTCAGGCCATTCAGAACCAATCAGAACTTGATTCTCTTCGGAAGAAGCTTAACTCTTGTGTTGAAGAGAGAGAGAGAGAGAGAGAGAGAGAGAGAGAGAGAAACTGCAAAGGTACTTGGTGAGTGCCTGAATTATAATGATCTGCTATATTCTTTTGGAAAATGATAGGTTTTACATCCTAAAGATTATATTGTTATTTATGTCCTCTATAAATCCTAGCTGCTGGAATATGTCTCTTTATAAGTTGAATGTCCCACATTGACATAAATTTTATTTTTTCTCTAAATTCTTGTAGGCATGTTAATGACTTGTTAACACAACTAGAAGCGGAAAAGGCTGTCGCAGCTGCCAATGCTGAAGAGGAAAAAGGGACACAGCTGGGACTTCTTTCATTGTCTAACAATCAGATACCCCATGCTGCTCCTACTGATCAAGTGGAACTGAAAGCAATAGTTGATGCCATTGCTGTCGCCAGCCAACGGGAAGCAGAAGCTCATGAAACAGCAATTTGCTTGTCCAAAGAAAATGATGAGCTGAAGATGAAGCTAAAAGTTATGATTGAAGACAACAATAAACTGATAGAACTTTATGAGGGAGCAGTTGCAGAAAATCATGATGATGGTTGTGGAACTCAAGATAAAGAACATAAAACAGTAGTAGAAACTTCTGATCACTGGAAACTCCAGAAGAAAGATCACTCAGAGATGAAAAATGAAGTAGAGGACCTAAAGCACCAGCTACTGGAAATGCACGAAGAAAATGAGAAATTGATGAATTTATATGAAATAGCTATGACAGAGAAGGATGAACTCAAACGACTTATTGCCTCAAATGAGCAGCGATATCATGAGATGAGAGTCGAAATCATCTCTGATAAGAAGTTTGCTGAAATTGACAGAATTCCTCTGTCCGATGAAGCAATCAGGCCTGCCGGTGAAATGTATACAGATGGTCCCTCTGAAAGTTGCAGGGAGGATGGAGATGATGACAATGACATGTCCGTAGAAGCTCTGTATGAAGTAAATGTGGAAAATGGATACTGTGAGGTTTGTGTTTGTCATGATAGTCTTCAGCCTGACGAGAGAAGGCCGTTCACCTGAGGCTCGAGAAGGCCATTTTCACTCTAAGCCATCAAACGTTGTTAGGATATTCTCCTCAGAAGATATGGATTTGATCCGACAGAAGCTTGTTGAAGCACAAGAGAAGCTCTCAGAATCTGCCCAAGTTATGACAGTATTTGCTTTGCTTGAAAGAACAATCCTTGAGGTCGATGAACTGTCGGAAGCAATTAAGAGGATAGAGTTTGGTTTAGAGGTAAAACAACAAGCGTATGCATCTTCAATTGTTGTTTATACTGAGATGCAGGAGAAGAGAGTCATTCTTGATAGAAAGTTGGCAGCACTGAGGTATTCTTTGTTGAATTTCTCTTCATCACTAGAGTATTTTGAGCAGCGTGAAGCTCAGGCAAGGGAGAGGGTAAATGCTTCATCTACCTATCTTAATCAGAAAAGAGAAGAGTTGCTCCGTCTTCAATCCTGCAAGGATGAAATTATGGCTGCACAGATGAGACTGAAACAATCTGAAACTGAACTGAAAAGTGAAGTTGCTCAGTTGAAGTTAAAGGAAGATGAAGAATCCCGAAGGGTAGAGAATGATAGGGTTCTGTTTGCTATAGAGAATGTTGAGCAAACAGATACTCGCGCCTCGCACAAGGATTGGCATCTTACCGGAAAAGCGTCTGAACTTTTGAAGTCCGAGGAGCAGAAGATAAAATTACAATATCAAATGAAGCAGAGTCTTGAGAAACTCGGGGCCACCAGAAAGGAAGTTGAGGATATGAACGAGAAGCTAAGGAAAGTAGATATGGACATTGAAGCCGTCAGTAAAAAGATCGAGAGTGCCTCACCATCTGTGGAAGAGGTGCACCACAAGCTTCAGAGCATCATCAAAGAGAAGGAGATGATAATGGGAATGAAGGAGAATGGGAAGGATGAATTTGAGACTATGATTCTAGACCTCCATCAATGCATATTTGAAACTGGACTGAAGGAGGAAGAAATGAGGATCCTAGAAGAGGAATTGCATGCGGAAACAGTTGAAGTAGAAGGTTTGAGAAGAGATAAGGCAGCAGCTTCAGGGAGAAAATCAAATTTGTTGAAGGAAATTTCATGCCATTCATGCTTGGTATCGGACAAGATAGAGGAGAATCTTCATAAAATTACCGAGTCAGTTGCAGAGTTGAACTCTTTGCTTTAGTAAAGTACTGTTGTTAATGCAGCGCTCCAGCTGCATCATTTGTAAAGTACTCAGCTTTTAATGACTAACCGTTTTCTTCAGGCCATATCTGAAGTTTCTCATGTCAAATATTTAATTCTCATTTCGTTATATATTTACTTGATTTGTCGTCTGGCTCCGAGTCCAGAAATTAAGTTTCCCAGCAAATAGAATTATTTGATGCACAAGGAAGTTTGCAGACAACAGAGAAGTGCGATGCTAATCCACGAGCTGATAGACTAGCTGGGAATTTCAGTGATATCTGAATCTTTGACAAATTAACACGCTTGCCCCAAACGTTCAAGACAGAAGCTTCAAGTGTTGTGAAACATCGCTTCTTTCTCTTTTATCACACATCTATTCTTCTTGGATTACATGATTTAGTTAGTTAACACCGTGCACTGCGCAGTGAGCTATAAAGCGAATTATAGGAATAGTGTTACATGTAATACAAATTAAAGGTCATACATAACACTGACAAATTGAAGGTTAAGCAACAAATGTGCCAAGTTTACATTGTAATTCAAGCTCATAATCAACTCGAGTTATCAACTAATGCAACATACAATTCTCACCTAGGAATATGTAATATTTCACAATAGAAGGTATTGATGACATTTTAAGAAGCATTAAGTTTACATGTCATCTGACTTAGTCTAGATCCTCTGTGGCCAAATTTCCCTGTGACCCACCCTGAAACGACATCGTTTCGCTTGTTTTACATCCCAGCCCCGAATGCCAATCGGCTCAGCCAAGCCGAGCCTTTCCTTCTCCTCTCTCTGCTTCCTTTTCGTTTCTATACTACTGCTTCCTTTTCGTTTCGATACGACTTTTGCCGCATCAATCTGGTCTATCTGTATAAAGTCAAATTGCGACATCTCCGCGTGCTGTGGCTAATTTTCTCCTTAGCAATCGCGGCGACGAGATTCAGATCCACCAAAATGCTAACTCTCTGCCGGAGTGGTAATCGAGCTCGGTCGTGAAATTATCCGGTATCTTCCCGGAGCAATCGAATCGACGAACACTAACGGCGGGTAATTTCCCTCACTGTCTTCTTCTTCTTTTCACCGAATTGCCGGAGCTTGTGTATGCCTCATATTCTTACTATTCTGTGTGTCACAAACTTGTTACTATTCTACCATAGTAAAAATTGGGTTTAACACACTGCCGGTAATTTCCCTCACCGTCTTCCTCATATTCTCAGCTCATTTTTTTCCCTTGCTCAGAATTCTCCCTTGTTGCACACCTCGCCTTCTTTTTTCTATGCTGCTGGATTCACAATAAAGCATTCTTCTTTGTCCACCTTATTTTGCAGCAGTGTTCTGCTCTTCATTGTTTTTTTTGGCTAAGGCAAAATTTACTTTATGAATTGATACAGTATCTCCCCTTTCTGAACTGATGCTTTCATTCATGCAGGTGTATTATCTGTTGTAGTTCCTTTTTCAAGTTTGTGTGGGTCTTTCTATGCAAGTGTACCACCTAATATTATGCCTGTGTTGAATGTTTTTACCTTCCATTTTGAAGATGTTTGGTTTTAACTGTTTTCATATTCTTATGCCTCTCTCTCGTGAAAATTTTATCAAAGGGTGGAGAGAAAGTTTCAGAAAGTTGACTGTGTACCTGTGGCTTAGGTGCCTGTATGTTGGAGTACTGAGTGTTATGAAATTTGTTTTTGGTATTATAGGTATTTAACCAATCAAGTGAGACTGTTGAACTGTGAGTGTTGCTTTTCTACTGCTCACTGCTAAGTTTAGATCTTTAAGTACTGGAACTTATTGATTGTTGTTTTCTCATTCATGCAGCTAAATCTATAGTTTTTTTAACCTCCCCAAGAAACTCAAGAGAGTGTTTTGAAGACAAAAAACACCTACAGGTAAAACTAAATCAATATTAAGATAATGTGCTATATCCTATATTCCTATGTTTCAACTTTCAAAAAAGAACTCATTTATCAATGTATAGTCTTCACTATTATATTTTCCATTTTAGTGTTTTTAAAGTCAATATATCAAATTGTTATGTTTATAGTACTTTTCACGGCTTAGTAGTACTGTGTTTGAGGTTGGATTTTTGGAAGAAGTTTCTAAATAGATTCAACTTTCTATCCCAGTATAAATAATTATGAGAAATACTTTGCTGAAAACTCCAGCTAGTGTGAAACATTACAAAAGTTTTAGACAATTGCACATGAATTTAGTTGGCCCTTGCTACTTGCTACCCCCGCATAGAAAATTTCGGCCTCTTCTTGCTTATTATATCCAGATCTTCCATCATTTTTCCTGTTCATTTTGACCTCCACTGCCTCTGAAATTATAGGGTCTTCATTTTACTCTAACACTGTGTGAATTAGAATGACAATTAATGGAATCAAAGTAAGTTAATTGCGACAATAACTAGTTTTGTATTAAAAATGCAAATGCATCATGGGATATGGGAAATAGTGAAATAGACTCCTTTTAGGAAATATTTTTATCAGATGTCGTCAAATGATTTTCTCTAATCTTTAAAAACAATATAATTTGGCCGCATGATGTCTTAGTTTGTTTGGAGCGAAGTCTGGCTATTTTCTATTGATGCTTGATTTCTAGTTATCAATATTTTTACCCTTTATGTGGTCATTTGATGCATTTCATTTCTTGAATTTTAACTAAACAGTTTGTAGGAGCTAATAAATAATTCAAAGTTTACCTCGGTTTCCTACTGTGGACTAATCTTCTGTAATTTTCAGGTGGTAGAAGGGTTATTTGAAGATGGCATCCTATTTGTGGAGAAGATATGCAGATCATTTGTGGCACAAGTGGGAAAAGACTATTCTCTGGGACATGCTTGAGCCTTACAGGCGTCCCAAGTCATTCACTCCCCTAGTCACAATCTATGTCTCTGCATTTTACACCGGGGTGATCGGAGCAGCCATCACTGAGCAACTTTATAAGGTAATTATTTATTATTTTGTTTGATCAGAGATTATTGTTCTTCCCATTTCTTAACAAATGAACTCTTTCTTCAGTTTTTTGGTCGCAAAGAGTGTATTTATCTTCGATCAATAGACTTATCTGGTCACTCTGTAAGCTTTGTATAATATCTGGACCCTCCTCAAGTAAGTTGAGCACTGAATAATTTTATTAGGGGATTTACTGAATATGAAATAATCCTAAATATAAGGTCTTCTGCTTCAATCGAACCATTCTCCAGGATGTACCAATTAAAATAGAGCAGAGGGAATAGTATCATAAAATCTTCTGTATGATTTTAAAGTTCCTAGTCACCACAATCTTTACAATTGATTTGTTACTACTTGCCTTCATGTCGCTAAATGTGTTTGGGATATTTGAGGATTTGGCAAGTTAATGTTCATGGCTTTTATCTGTCCACTGTACTTGCTTTCATTGAAGAATATATCTCACAGAATAATTGTTGATTTTGTAGTTTTGTTGCAAGCTCTTTTCATCTGATCTAAAGTAGTAGCTGTTTGTTGTCAAAACAGGAGAAATATTGGGAAGATCATCCTGGAGAACTAGTGCCTCTGATGAAACCAAAGTTCTACGGTGGCCCTTGGAGGGTTGTGAGAGGAGAAGTCCCCATATTTATCAAGCAGGAATAAGCATTGTTTTGCAACGCCCCTCTAGAAATCATCGTACATTTTACCTACTAAAGCGGTGCATCCTAGTAATATCAAATTGGAACTATTTCTGATTTAAGATCATGTTTTGCAAGGGTATTTTGAACAATCGGAAGCGTAATGCATCCTCCTTCAACAGTGCACAGGCGACCAATCTTAATGTGAAGATGTACGTACTTCTTTTAATCTATATATCTATTTTACCTTTTGGTTTTCAACATATTGCATAAAATAATGTCATTTTGTCGACATGACTATAGTGTTAGGAAGAACCTACACTGTTCGAATTGTTCTAATATTTGAATGTTTCTTGGGTGTGGGACTTTTATTGTATGCTTGGTTTATCATGCACTTCTGTTTGCCAACTGAATAGTGATTAGTATATTTTGATATGAAAGGATTCTTGAGGTGCTTATACATGCTTGTGTGTATATTGCTCACTTAGTGTCTATCTTTATGGTTCTTGAACTAGAAAATTTCACCACTACAGCATACCTTTAGAAATCTTTGAAGTTGTTCGACTTGATATGATGATGCAGATTATTGGGGAGTTCCAAAAGTTTTAGATCATTCAGCTGGGAATTAACCTAGCCACATAATTGTTAGTCCAGACTAACAAGTAGAGATTAGGAAATAAAGCTTGATATTGTTTCTGTCAAGAGCTATTACTCTCTTGACCATAGTATTCTTCACACTCGGTGTTCGCGGTTTCTAAAACACATGTTTGACAATTGTTTCGGGTGACTCCTGTCCCATCCGAACTAATCTCACAAAACAACCAAAAGAAGTTCAGTCGCAGTTTGCACTCAAGGCAGAGTGTAATGCAGTAGGAAAGTAAAAGATTATATGCAGTAAGCTGAGTTTGGGACACGCGAAAGATGGCGCTAAATAGATGCAGTAGACAGTGAGAAGCCTTGGGCAGCCCTCCTCTGGATGGAAGTCGATGGTTTGAAAAAGCCATTAGCATCAGACCAAGTTGTCAGCCTTGAATAGATGTACTTGAGGACATCAAAGCCATTAGGATATCACTCTGTCAAATCTGAAGATGTCGACGCCCAAATTAGCCAGCAGATCAGCAACTTGCATGTAAGGCAGGAAGATACGGTTGGCAGCAAAGCAAGGAGAGTTGCTGACCACAATGGGATGTTTCTGGATTTGCTTGGTGAACTTGAGGACATAAAAAACAACTCTGGCAGAAGTGGAGTGGGTTCGAATGATTTCAGCCAGAGGCATGACATGAGCAGGGCTGAAGAGATGCAATCCCAGTATGCGGGGATGAGCGTGGGTCCTTTCTCCGATCAACTTGGGATCGATGGTTGATGTGTTTGATGCAAAGATGCAGTCCGGAGAGCAGTGCTTCTCAATATCTTCAAAGATCGATTGTTTCAGGCACAAGTCTTCGAAGACAGCCTGTACAAAAGCAAGGGCCAAGAATTGGAGGATGGAGTAATATTCTCAGCACTCGCAACACACACTTTGGCTCACCTCGATCACCATATCAACGCTTATGAAATCTTCGTAATCCACAACGCCTTTGACAAGTGACATTGCATTCTCCACGTTTTTCTGTCCTCTCTTCACGAGTCCTTGGATATTTTCTGACCAAAAATATAACGGTCTTATTTTGTACATACTTCATTTCTAGAAAAGAATTGCAGGTACTCTAATTAGGCTCTGTTTGGCAGAGCTGTGCTTAGAAGCAAAACTGACTTATTTTGAAAGCAGGAGGAGACCTGCTTATGCTTTTCCCCCAAAAATAGTTTCTGCTTGCAAAATAAGCTGTTTTAAGCATATTATCAAACACTAAAAAATGCTTTGCTTATAAGTACAACAGTTTAAAAGTTCTGCCAAACAGAGCCTATAGCTGCTCGCGTACTCTACTGGGTTATACATCCAAGAATATCAGAAAGATATTTAGCCGTCAACCAAAAAGGGTGCATTCCTAATCTTTCACTCCATAAGGAAGAAGGGCAGCAGCAACAATCCTTCCCTCTTCATTCAAGATGTTATAGGTTGATGCTGCATTTCTCTGCAATGTAAGAGAATATAAATTATCATGATCACCGTAAGTGCACAGTAAGAACCAAAACTAAGGAAAATCTAGTTCTCTAATAAACTAGATATACTATTACTATTATGATTAAAATTAAAGAAAATCCATAAGCAAAATAGCAAAGATAATTCGTACCGAGTCAACCGCTTCTAGTTTCATGCCAGTAGATCGGATGAATTGCCGGAGCTCAGGGCTTACTGGTTGCATTTGCTTACCACAACCCAAGATTAAGATTTCTGATATCATGAGTGTAAAAATTAAACAATGTAGGTCACCAAATTGTACCACATTATAGTTTCTACCGTAGATGATAAGGATCCAAATCAAATATGCACAATAGCAACAATAAGGACCCTTACGTATTTTTTCTTCTTTGCACAAATGGTTATTGGCTCATCCAGAGCAATTCAGCAAGTATAATATAGTAATTAGTTCAACAAATTAGAAAAGTAGATATACTACTTCTAATCAACCCTTTGCTAGATATATTGTCAACAGTTGAGCTTAGAAGAGAAGAGACTTTTGAGCTCAAGTATGTCATAGCCAAGTCAATTATTTGCGTGAGCACGGAATGAGCCAAAGAATGAAAGGTGGGCGGGTGATGAGAGTGAAAGTTCAAAAGTGAGAAGATTTTAACCATAAGGGAAGTATAGGCAGAAGATGAGTTTACTAGGTCTGTCAAAAATTAATATATGGTTACCCTAGGAAG
>JAULKL010000008.1:4520944-4533654 GCA_032355745.1 Rubia rechingeri
TTTACAATCTCCCCCTTTGGCATTTTGTGGAACCAACCACCTTTTGGAATTTCATCACAAGAACTTATGCAAATACAGACATCATCTTTGAAAACCATTATCATTCTGGATGTCGGAACATAGAAACATATATCTCCCCCTGCATTCCAGAGCTCCCTCAACATCCAGGAATAATGAGCATGTTGGAACATCAACCCAACGGAGCCAATAAAGTCATCCAAGAAATCCAAAACATCTCCCCCTTGGGACCATAAACATGCCAAACGCAATAGACACAGAAACCCAAAGAAGAATATCCAATAAATGCAACTCCCCCTGAAGCAAACATCTGGCCTATGTTGGAACATAGCCATAGCAGAACCTTCAACCCTCTTCAGGAGCAGCTATCTGTGCCTTCTCCTTTACTTTGGCCTGGTAGTCAAGCTAGATGCAGTAGTGTTCCCTTGAGCGGGCACTGAGACTGAAATCCTCTAGTAGTTTCTGACAGAGTCTGATCATATGTCGCTACAAACTCCTCAGCATAGAATCGTCTTCCAAAAAATCTCACTACCTTGCCTCTGATGTAAAGTCTGTTATACCACTTAGAATCTGGACCAGTGTTGCCTCCCATAAAATTCTTGTACAATCTTTCAGTTGTACTCCTTGACAGAGTCTTGAATCTCACATAGTTAAGATAGGTTGTAAATCCACAATCCTATATACACCCAAATTAGTTTTCCTCTCAACTAAAATCCTCCTCTGACACACAATGTCATATCTCTCTTGCCTGTCCGATCAGTAGTGCCTTCAATAATCTGCTCAACTTGTGCTGGAACATCAGTCCCCTGATGTTGGAACATAGCAGCTCTTAGCTTCACCCGCTTCTTCTGATGTTGGAACATGAGATATTTCATTGCTTCAGAGTCAACACCCTCAGTTGTATCAGTGTTAGAACATGGCTTCTCCCAGTCTTCAGTTCCTGCTGCTTTGTTGGAACGTGAGAGTTCTCAGCCTCTTCATCCTGCTCTATAAACTGTTCTTCCTCAAGTGTTGGAACATGTGAACCTCTTCTACAAAAATCATAATCCTAATCAGTGTTCCCATGACAGTTTGAAATATCATCAGCCTCAAACAATTCAGGTTTATCAATCTTCATCTCCACAGCTTCTCCCTCTGTCTTCATACTATGTGTTGGAACATGACCAGCATCACTGTTTCCAACTCCCCATCCTCCTAAATTAAAATATCAGGATGAGGCATCTCTTTGATCTATTCGACCGTCATATGCATTTCATGATCAAACTTGACCACTTCATAATCATCCATACTAGCATGCCAATCATAATGTCTTCAACACCAACTTCCAACATTTCCAACTACATCTCCATTTTCTTGTTCTCTTTTTCTCATTTTTTGTATTTTTCTAATGTATGTACAGAAAAATAAAAAATAATGAGAAAAATAAATACTTCAAATTCGTCAAACACCTAAGTGCTGTCCGAGGAGCTCAAAAATTGCAATGTCCAAATGTTTTGTGAAAATATACTGCTCAGATGTTGGGTATCATAAATTTAGCTATTACCCTTCCGGAACAATAAATGAAAAAATGAGTACTTTTATAATTTTTTTAAAAATAAAACACAAAACTGTAAATTTCAATTAAAATCGGGTCATTTTGGGCAATTTCTCAATTCCATTCCCATACTAGTCTACTACTGATCTTCCACTCGAAAATTTCAATTTCCCTCCATATTGCTCTAACCTGCCTTTTAAAAAAAGCCCTAGAAATTGCTTGATTGATCAGAGCCAGTTGAATTGCTCCAGCAATCACAGTTCCGCCGGGAAAGAAAATGGGGGCGGCAGCCAACACGGTAGCATCATTGCTGAGTAAGCTTAAGGTCGATGAACCCTGGGTCCCACCTGTGCCATGGGAATCGATTCCTTCCGAGGGAGGAGGCCGCGTCCACTGTTCATCGAAATCGGCCTCATCACCAGCCTTCTACGATATTTCTAATCTCTCCGTAAGTATATATACACCTATGCACGTGTGATGATGCTGATGTCAGCTGAAAATTATGGAATTTATTGCTTCATTTTTGTAGTACTAGTTCATAGCTTATTGTTAGGCTTGAATGTGCTTGTTTTCCGATATGCTAGTGTGATACCTTACGTTTCATTACTCTGCGTTTTCCTATGCAAATGTGATTTTTGCAATTGATTACTGAAGCAACTGACTAACAACCGCCCTTCGAGCTTGAATATACTTGTATGCTCACTAGCTGTGTAGAGGAGGTCATTGAGCGCTGTTATTTTGAAAATTGTGCTAGCCGCATAGAGGAGATGGATGGGCATTGGGAATTTGTTGAGCGTACATAGCTCTTCATCCATTTTCCTTCACATTGGCTTTTGCGGTCACAATGCCAATGAATATCAAATAATGTGCTTGTTAGAACTTTTTGAAAATTATATGAAAGGCTACATGCCAGTTATAGAGGAGGATATAGTTGTGGTTATGTGAGAAGAGATCGTTATCTTTAGTTATTTATACTTCTGGTTTCGTAGATAGAACTGTAACTATTCCTAGCAGCCACAGCCTGCTGAAATCTTTGGTGGTCGGCACACTTTTGAACACCCAAAGTAGATTAATGCTGATGCTTAGCACTATTATCTGCATTGGATAACAGAGACATTATGTTGAATAAATATGGAAATCACATTTTTCCTTGCATTATGCTTCTTTTCTTCTGGTGGAACATGTTTGATGCTTCCAAGTGAAGTAATTATTATGAGGAACTGTCGGTTGGGATATTGGAAGACGGTTGGATAGTCTTTCTCTCCTTGTGTTTTTCTGATTCTAACAATTATGTCCATCTTATCGATCCTGACACGACGACATCATGCTAAATCTATGGCTAGGCTTCATTCAACTACACATCACAGGCTCACTAATCAACCATATGGTTTGACTAAGTTCGGCCTTTTGATCCTGACTGGATCAACTCACTGGTGTATAAGTAGGTGCAACATCCATTATGTAGTAATCTTCTGTAGACGTTAAAGAGTCATATCTTTAATTGGTAAGTCAAAGTTAGTTGGATACAACTTGAAGCGTGTAAATTATGAATATAATGAGGGAAATTTAGCAGGGAAGAAATGGTGCTAAATGCCGATCAATCTTACTTAGGCAACTTGCAAGTCGAACCTAATTATTACTCTTGGTGAAAATTTTCTGTTTGATATTGATCTTTTGCTAGCTTCTACAACTTGTGATAAAATATTGGGATTTCTTTTGTCTAAATGAGTGACTACTTGCTTCTGCATTACTCAATTAACTCTTTTACCACAATTAAAAGTTATTTGCTGGGTTATGATGTAAACGTAATTCATGAAGTGGCTTTGATTTTTAACTCATTTGATTTTGATGAATTTAGCCTCTATCCCAACCTTTTCAACAAATAATTCCTTCTTCACAATGTTCACATCCTCTCCTCTTATCGTATATATGTGTATATATAAACACATATAGTGATTCATTGAAGTCAACTTAACTATCCCTGAAGCCTTCTATGGCTCTATTCATATATGCTATCCAACACTTGTAAGTTTTTTCTGTCTAAATTCACCTGTTTTATGTGCCTTTCTTAAAAAATTGTGACTGCTACCATGAAATTGAGGCGGTGTTTGGCAGAGATTAAAGTCACTTCATTTTTAAGAATAGAGTTCTAGTTTTTTTGGTTAAACTTTTAAGAAAGTGACTTTTAAAAGCAGAAGACACTTCCGAGGGAAAAGCAGAAATTGGTCTCCCTCTCAAAATAAGTCAACTTTTCTTATAAGCACAAATCCACCAAACATAGTGCAATTCCTCTTTTCTTTTTGGTTTATTTATTTTCCTTTAAATGGTTGCAGGAATCTAATTTGGTGAGGTTGGTTATGTTTGCTTTACAAGGCGCAGAATCGGCTGTGAATGCTGTCTACCAAATCTCATCATCGTTTTATTCAGAACCAGCAGATAGAACTTTCCATCGAAACTCAAGCTTGTGGGCCCGGTCTTCAAGCACTCATTCTATGGCAAATCTTCTCAAATCCATTGGTCAATTTGGTTGCATTGTCTTCTTGCTCCAGAAATTTGTTCAGCATTTTAGTCATTTGAATCCCAATGGAGATTCAGGATCAGAGGGAATCTCAGAGGATGATAGTAAAAGAAGCAAAAAACAACCGCTTGATAGGTCTGGTGTTATTAATCAGGCATTTGCAGTGGCTGTGAAAAAAATTCTAGAGAGTTACATCTCTGCACTCAATACACTATATGGGTCCGTAGGGTTGAGGCGTGTTATGAAAAATAGTGACCTTGGCTGCCTCACAAATGTTGGGAATTCTGAAATAACAGTGCTGGAGGTTTATCTACATACGAAAGGATTGAGAACTCAGATAGAAGCCCTTGGATATGTGTGTCAGATATGTGATATTGCCCGCAGTTTCTCAGGATCATCTTTAGAAGATTTAAATGTAACTTCCGAATTGGAATTCGTTAAATTTCCACGAGGTGCTGCTTTGCTGACATTTCTATATATGCAACTGAAGGTCAGCATGTGCCTGAGAAGTTCTTAATTGTTTCCAAAAATTTTCATTTATGCTTGTGTTGTGTATGTTTATGTGATGCAATGCCAATTTTGTGCTTTTTGCTAGTTTGTCTTTTGCAACTAGTCTTCCACCGCCCTTCAATGGAGATATTAACCTTTATATACTAGAAAAACATACACATTCATCATTGAACACATGATGGAGCTCTTTCCTTTGGTGTTCGACTCGGATGCTCTCAAGAAGCAGCATATTGTTTCCACGGAGGCGATTGTGATAGCTAAATTACTTATATTGATATCATTTAAATTCTTAACGTTTTTTGTGCTTGCTGTTTCATCTGATTGATGTTTATGTTTTGTAGGTTGTTGATCCACTTCATTCTACTCTCCTCAAGTTTCTCTTTCTCCAGTCATTTGAACCATATTATCGATTTGTTAAATCATGGATTTACGAAGGTAGAATTAGTGATCCTTATGAAGAGTTTGTGATGGAATATGTTGATCATATACCGGTGGCTGGAATTTCTGTCGAGTTTTCGTTAAGCACTGTCAGGGTAATTTTGTCTTTTTTTTGCATTTACAAGCTTGAGCCTTGGACTTCCTTTATTGAGCCTCAAGTGCATTGCTGACGCTAGCATTGCTATATCAGGTCCGAGATGGAGTTACGCTTCCCTGTTTCCTTGAAGATTTTTGGAGTCCACTTCTAAGAGTTGGCCAGCAACTTCAAGTACTAGTGAAGCTGCTTGAACTGTGTTTCAATATTGGCGGCTGCCGTAATGCTCAAGAGGAGATTCTTCCCTTCTTAGATAATCCTTCAAATGATTATCCATTTTTCACTTCCCCATTAACATTCCAGAAAGAGGCTATCGAAAAAATAGTTCTTGCAAGAAACAATTATTACCAAAAGATGCTAGAAAAAGTGGACAACATGTTTACTAAAGTTGAAGTTAGATCACCACAGGTAAATTTAACAGAGATATTATTTCTTATATCTTGTATATTTTAAATTTTTGTCCCAGCATGGAGCTGTTTAACAAAGTGCTACTTGTCTATTAAAATATTTTGACCTGTAATATATCTTTCCCTTTTTAATTCATGGGTCATTTTTCGTGCCTTGTTGGCCAAGGATAAATGCACTATTTACACAATGTTGAATTTTGGATTGCTACTATCCTCCAGAGTTGCTCTTTGCTTTGTGGGAAATGACTAATGGTGAGTCCTAGGTTTTTATTTTGAGACTAGTATATGAAATCTAATCTAGATAGATAACATTCTCTGCTGATGCAAATGTGTTCTGATGTCTAAAGATTTATTTGTTGTTATCATATTGTGTTATTTATTTTTGTTTTGCAATTAGTAATGCTTTGTAAGCTTATCTATGGATGGGACATATATCTTTTTCCTGGCCTATAAGATAGTGCGGTAAACATTTGACCTCCTCGTACTCTTCACTTTCTCTATTAATCTGGATCTCCTTAAGATATATGTGCTCATCTCTAAAGAACCTTTTGGATTTCATTGGGTACTTTGCTGATATCAGTTGGATTGCGTGGCATATTAATTTTTTTATTAGCAGATAAAATTTCATTTGTTAAGCTAAAGAATAACAGGTTTGTTCAGATACTTATTAAAGGTTCCTGTCACTCTGTCAGTATACTAATATTGACTGGTGTAAAGTGAAGCATACAGCTTGAGTTACATGGATGTGCAATATAATTTCAATATTATTTCAACTTGAGATATAACATGATATCAAGAGGCCAATTTGAATTGTGGGTACATGAATGTGCAATATTGGAGCTATGGCCGTGCAGGATGGTTGAAGCAAGCTGTTTACAACATCCTTTAGTTATCGGAAGGCTGTTTAGCCTTGACACTGCAGTGATTAGTAAGAAAATGGTTATGGATCCTTCATGCTCTTGTATTAATTGAGTTGAAGATTTTGTCATCTTTGTTGTTTGGGGCAAATATTTGGCTACTCCTTGTTGGGTAGAATGCAAGCTTTAGCTGCAATGTCTCTTTGTCTTCAATTGTTTTTGGAAAAATGTACGAGGATTAACTAGTACGCAAACAGTCACGCAAGAGTGAAAGAGAGCGCTTATATTGAATGAAAAATATGAAATCCTTCTTTGAGGCAACACAACATGATACTAATTTTGTTAGATTCATGCTTGCTTTCCTTCTGAAGTCCCACATTTTGCCCATTATGAATGCCTATAATATAGACACCTTTCTCAACATATTATGTTTACTTTTCCTTTGAGTATTTATCAGGAATCTGCTAACCTACTGATGATCAAAGTGATGATGTTTCTTTTTTCCTTTTCTTTATCATCTGTGTATGATCAAAAAAATTATTAGAGGCTAATAATGAATGGTAATACTTTATAATCTAAGATGGCATTTGCTTACAACAGTAACTAGAATTGTGAAATTGATCACTTTGCACATGTTACATGACACATTTCTTTTGTAGAACACAAATATACTCAATTTAGTTTCTGTTTAGTCATTTTTGTTTCTTTGTTGAGATTCTGAGAATGATGATTATCCTTGTAATGCCCTCCTCTAGGCATCGCCATATGCTATTCAACATCTATCTACATCATATCATGGAAAAATCCTGAAGCGTGCTCCGCCCATTTTGCATGATGGCTTTGTTCCTGCTGGGATGAATGACAGAGACAATACATTGTTAGTTTCTTCACTTATCTTCATACATGCACAACATGCATATTTTTGTTGGTTTTACATTGCCTACTGTTTCCTTAGATTGCTTTAGTAACTTGAATACTTTTTCTCGGACAAAATCATTCTTTACTGTTGCTGTATGGAACTCTTTTAAATAAATGTTTTTAAGATTTGAGTGATTTTTGACTTTTCTGAAATGTGTCTTACAACGAGATTCTCTGACACTCAGGCCGGGTAACGTTGTAGCGAACGAGGCATGCAGCTCTGTCGATGAGTTCTCAGATGAAGAGGATGTGCTGGGATCATCTGACTCTTCATTTTCTAACTGCTCTGAGGAGCAAAATGATGCTCAACAGATGCCCAATGGTAACATGCATGTTCAGCAAAGCTTATCATCTTTAAGCATCTCTTGTGCTGAGAATTCAGTCCAAACACTATTACATAAGAAGCTTACATATTCTGAAGTGAATATTGCATCTGAAGTTTGTAAACAAACTCAACAGCCTTGTCAAGGTGTGGATGTTTACAGTTGTTCTCTTCATGAAGGAACTGACGAATTTGTAAATTCTCCGTGTCTTCAATTTGGAGGGCAAATGTTATCTCTTAATGCCCATACGGAATGTAGCTGTGATGAATATGACCCGCACCTGCAACCTGTCCATAAACCCGCCAGTGTGAATATAGGCATTGATAATAGTACATGGTTCAACATATCTACTTCAGGACTGGATGCAGGAAACAGAAATCCTAGAGATCTGAACACGGACACATTTCAGTTCAGTGACACACTTTTCTCCAAATATGCCTTATCACAGATAACAAATAATCATCAACATCATTCAGATATAAATTGTGTTTTGTCAAGTTCACTCTACATGCCGTCATACAATGCAGTATGTGATTCTAAATATCTCAGTATGAACCCATCATTATCAAAAGGCTGTTGGATAAGTTCTGATAAGAAGCGTTTGGAGAAGCCTCCAAACTACAAGGAGACTTTTTCTTACTTTGACTTCACTTCCGTGAGAGATCCTTGCAAAGTTTGTGAAGAAAAGCTGGCTTCCTCTCCCAGAGGTCAACTTGGATTTGAGCATCCAATTTTAACAGACGACTCTGTTGCTAAAGCAGTTGCAAGTGCTAAACATTGTAGACAGATATGCAATGATGAGAATTCAGCACAAGAAGTTGCATCAGATTCAGAGGTGTACAGAGGGAAAGATGCCTTATTTCCCAACATTGCTGGTGGAAGTAAGTGGGAGAGTCTGCTTGCATGTTTTGGCAGCCGTTCCCTCTCTACTGTTGAAGGGCACAGTACAAGTTCAGTGGCTTTCTTTGATATCCCATTGGACTATGTTATCAAGAAATGCCTGTGGGAGGAAATATCACTTCAGTATCCTTCTGTCTCTGATATCTGTTAGTGTCTCCTGTAGATTTGCTTAAATTTCCTCTAAGCTGTACTGAATTGTTTGCGATGCCATACATTTGTTCTTTCTAACATCTGGTTGCAATTTTATTGCAGCCGCCTCTTTTTGTATTGACAAAAAAATGGATTGTCCCCATTACCTTGTTAAATTGCATTTCTTCCTTGACATTTAAAGATACCAGTACGTGAGCAAGCTGACACTCAAGATACTTGAAGAAGGATTTAATTTGCAAGAGCACCTACTAGCCCTGAGGCGCTTTCACTTCATGGAACTTGCAGATTGGGCAGACTTGTTTATCTTTTCTCTGTGGCATCATGTATAAGTGTGTTGTTTAATAAACTTTTTCTTATTGGTTTGTGCTATTCTTTTCTCATTCTGCTTCCCTTTCACAAAGTAGAAATGGCATGTGGTGGAGCTGGATAAGAGAATTATGGAAATCCAGGGGGCTCTTGAGTTGTCAATTCAGAGGTCTTCGTGCGAAGGAGACAGTTACAAGGACAGGCTGTATGTATTTGTGAAAGAAGATTTCTTGATGCCTCTTTCAGCCTCTGCCAATGGTAAAGGTGGCTTTATTGTTTTATATTGTATATCATATGTATTGTTTGTTTCTTCACAGCTTTTCTTGATGATGTACCCAAGTTTTCTTTGATATGTGTCCTCAATAGAACTAACCTTGGAACTGTGGGAACATTGTCATTTCTTGGCAGGGATCTGCTCATTTGATTTCTTAGGCTTGGGTTATCGAGTGGATTGGCCGGTCAGCATCATTCTGACGCCTGCTGCTTTGAATATATACTCTGACATTTTTAATTTTCTAATACAAGTAAAGCTTGCAATTTTCTCGTTAAGTGATGTATGGTGCTCACTAAAGGTATGGTTTTGCTTGTGGATGTATTGTTCGAAGACTGCATTTAATTTTGTTTTTGCATATTTCTGAACTCTTATCATATATAGACATTTCAGTGTGAGCACTTTTGCTGTAATGTAGTAATTAGAGATGAAGTATACTCCTGTTTTTCTTAATTAACTTGTCTCAGGGCTCTCTTTATTGGCAAATATTACTCCCTTTGTCCCAAATATTACTTCACTTTTCATGGTTTCCAAGAACATGTTTGACTATTAATATCTTAACTAGATATAGCCAAAGACTGAAAAGATTTATGGTCAATGTTTACAAATTTTGGATGAAAAAAAGATTGTGTGAAGTTAACTCATGGATGGGAGGGTGTTATATGTAGAAAGATATGAGAGAAACATATTGCCTCACCTCTTCTTAGTGGGTTTGCAAATACAAGAGTTTATGCTCTAAGTGCCAGTAAGTAGTGGTTTTAGGATGCTTATAGTGGGATATTCCTTAAGCTAAACGCCTAAACCTTTATATAAAAAACTCGAAAGGCTTCCATGTAGAGCAATGCTCAGTGACTGATTTTGTTAAGTTTGTAAAAAAACTTAATGAAAGGATTAAGTACTTCAACTTGAGTCTTGGCGGAATATATTCACTGATGATGTAGGGGTTTTCGTGGTTTTCAGTGTGTTGTAATTGCTCTTATGTGCTGAGGAAGCTCTTGTTCTGTACTGCAAGCTGTAAGAAGCTTGGTATGAGATCCCAACATCGGCTGGAATTTGAGCTGCCTTTGTATTTTTCAGTGTGTGATCACTCTTATGATAGCGTAACTTTGAGTCCAATTTGTTACATGCAGGATACATGAAAGGTCCATGGATGTTAAAAAGATGGAATTTAGCGGGGTAAGGGGTGTGTGGATGTTGTAGACCTTGCACAAAGAAATATATTTTAGGGGTGAATATGTTTGTGCCAAATAAACTTAATTAGTGTTTACAATTCCACTGATACAGTTCTAGTAGCTGAGTGTAGTAAAGTCCTCCCTTACGTTGCCTTTTATACAGGTATGACATCCAAATCATTAATTTAAGAGGATAACATTATGATGAAGGCAAAACATTAGTGATATTTTGGGGCACGGTCCTACTTTCTTGATTAAAGTCCAAGTCTGAATCAGGTTTATAAGCTGGGTCTGTAATTTCCATAAGCAATTGTCCTAGATAGCTCCATTTATCCCAACTGAAGGAGACGTGTCCTTTATTTACTTATTTGGAGCAGGGGATCTCAAATTGCTTTCTGGTTCCTTTTAGTGCCGGTGAAAGCAAAATTCAATATGCTGCTTTCTTTCTTTCTGTTTTCCCAATATTTGTTAAAAATTGCCCTATAGCCCTAGTCAATTATTAAATTTCTGCCAAAGTTCAACAACGAAAGCTTGCTCAAGTTTGCACCTGTTTAATTTGATGGATCGACATAATGGATACTTATGCATAAGAGCAGCTTTTCTGTTTCAAAATGATTGGGAAGATGAAAAGCTTGTAATACATGTTTGTAATATTTTTAAAACACTTCTTTGGTCCCACATAGGATTGTTCTGATTTTTATCTGCAGCCACTTCTTGGATCCCAAGTAATTCTGTTGAATTTGGGTAGATAGGGTCCAGTTATTTGACAAACTTTCTTTAAAAGTAGAGAATAATTCACCTTTAATTCCACATTACCAAATAACTCTTGTGGTTTTTGGGGAATTACCGTTGCCCCCTTGACTGGACAGCCCTTCAATACTAAAAAGTCAACGTTAACTGATGATGTAAGTATTGATACGAGTTGAATGGATGATTCTTCCCTTAAATATTTCTCATTTTTTGTGTGAATTACATTGCACAACCCACCCCCCCAAAAAAACAAAGAAATGGCAAGACTCCAAACGAACTCCTTTTGCAATACTAGCTTTTATAAGCAATTTCTTGCTAAATTTTGATGGGTTGTTTGCTCTGTTTGCTGATTACAAGTCATTGGCATGACAAAAGTTTGTTTTTCAGGAGGTCAGAACCTGCAGGATTCTGAGTGTCTATTAAGTATTGATCTCTGCAATATTACGTATATATCAGTCAACAGATGTATACTTCTGTTAACATATACATGACTTTGTGTGAACATTTTCTGCAGGGTTTAATGCAGGAAACTTGGAAGGGTTGTCCTTCAGAATATCGTGAGCTCAAGCTACGACATATATCAGCCATGACTGAAACAAGGTGGATTTACTGTTTTCCCCTTAATCAATTGTTCTTGATAACACTAGAAACTAGTTTTTAATTTTATGAGTGAGAGATTGTCATAAATGGTACCAACTTTTAATCGAAATTCATAGTTCGGTACCCAAATTTTGAATTTGTTCTTTAAAGGTATCAACTTTTTCATTTATGGCTCAAACGAGTACCTATCGAATAAAATGGGTACCAATTTGGATCAAAATTGTGCCATAATAGTACCCACTTTTAACTAAAAAAATACTTTTTTCGGGACATTAATGAAAAGGTTGGTATCTATTAATAGCAATTTTAAAAATAAGGTACCAAACTGTAAATTTCACTTAAATGTGGGTACCAATTTGAACATTTTCTCTATTTTTATGATAAGATAATTTTTTTTACATCTAAATCTTTTCACTTTTCACTCAATTTTATTAAGTATTTCAATTTGTATAATGTAAGCGTTCGGGCAATGTAAGCCAAGTTTTTACAACATACTCCCCATTCCACCTTTAATTGTGTAATTTGACTTTTGAAAATTAACTGCATCAATTTTTAACAATTAATACCTTTATTTATGTGTGTAAAAACATTTCAGAAAAAGTATAATATATAAATACATATTATGATGAATCCAACTATATATAATATGATATTAGTCCTATATATAATAATATAATTTAATAGTCAAAATTAAGTTAGTTTGACTTTCAAGAGTTAAATTAAATAATTAATGGTGGAACGAGAGAGTATGAGATTAATGAAAATGGAAAGATATCCCAAATTCCATCTACGGCTGTTTGACTTAGAAAAAAAAAGGAATGACGTTATATAGCTAATATTCTGTGCGTTTGAATTTTAAAATTTTGAACATTCACAAGATATTTATAACAAATTGCTACGAAAAGGCCCCTTTTGAAAAAAAATGTTCTCACAAAATATATACA
>JAULKL010000008.1:4533754-4545334 GCA_032355745.1 Rubia rechingeri
GTGGGTATCTATTAATATCAATTTTAAAAATAGGGTACCAAACTGTGAATTTCACTTATAGTAGGTATCATTCTGGACATTTTCTCTTTTATGAATGGGAAAAAAAACTACTCCCTATGTCCCAGCATAAACTGCACACTTTGACTTTTGACAGTTGACTCAAAAAATATTTGACCATTAATATCTTTAATTATGTACTATTAAAAATTACAAAAAAATAATATTTTGAAAATACATATTAAGACGAATCTAACAAAATGCCACATGATTACTTATATATCAATAGAATTTTATAGTTTAAATAATTAAATTTTGACTAAATGAATAGTACAGTTGCAGCTTATACTGGGACAAAGGGAGTGTATATTTGTATCATGTAATGTAGCTTCAGCCAAGTATACAAGAACGGAGAACATAACTCCTTATACATTATAGTTCATCACTGAATGGTTACCCATTGTTTTTCTGAGTCCCTAGCTTAAGAAGTGCACTTCACAATTGTCACTTCTAGTTTTCATAAGTATTGTGTCGAGGGGACTTCCTCAGAATATTCAGACTGCTACTCCAGGCTACTAAGTGATTTTTTTAATTTTGCAAAATTATGACTATATTTGTTGATAGTGTCTAACCTTTCTGTTATTCATTCTAGGCACCAGGTTAATCATTTCGTATCCACTTTGCAGCAGTATATTCAATCACAATTATCCCACGTATCTTGGTGCAAGTTTTTGAAATCTCTTAAGCATAAGGTTTGTCTTGCAGTGTAGTCCACCAAGTCTGAATTTCTCTTGATTAATAAATTTATTTGCACACCTTTGATGGCAACTTGCTACATGTCATAGGTGTATGGAGACTGGAGAGCATAGGCAACATTATATGAACGTTTATTGATGTCTCTTTGCATTTGAATATCACTTGATACGAGTTAACATTGCTTATGCACAGTTTTTTTCTTCTTATTTAGGTTCCTCTAAAAGCTTGGTGGAGAAATCCTATATATTTTTTTCGGTCTTTGTTTCATAAAATTCATTATTATCATTAAATTCTTACTTCTGAAGTCGGGAAAGAAAATTAGCAGCTTCAATTTGCTGCTAGAGTAGTTTATGGCTCCAGCCCGTTAGGTGACTTCACCGTCAAGATTTGATATTTTGATGTGTTTGTTTCTTCTTACTTACTATGAGGAAATTTTGGCAGACAACTTAATTGAATGTTCTAATCTAATAACTTGTAATCGCCAGTCCCTTTTCTTTTAATTTTGAGGGAAACAGTGTCTTAAAGGAGTTTGTTCTTTTACTAACATATGATATGTGCACAGACAACTTGTTTTATTGATGAAGCTGCCTTTTTATCTGTGAGCAATTTATAGGGGATAGTGGATGATGTTTGGTTCTGATGGTTCCCTTTAGTTTCTCTTCATCACATGATTTTTACTAGTTCTTAAACAGAACATTCTAATTTCTCGTATATTAATAGTTTGATGGTTATGCAAGTATATTGCAAATTTTTTTATTTTGTTCAAGTAGGTCAAAGATATGATGGATTTTGAGGCAGTTCATATGGAATATCTGACCGAATCTGTACACATGTAAGTCTCTCTCTCTCTCTCTCTCTCTCTCTCTCCATCACACACACACGCATGCATCTGCTCTTCCACGAGTACCCATTCTCTGACAACTCTCTGCACCTTCTGAGTATGAATGTAGCTATGTCTTGTATGATTAAGGAAAGTAGCTAAATATGTACTTACGTATGTTGAACTTAAAACACTTGATTGGTTTTGCAGCTTCGTGATTACTTGAATGGAGGTTATTTATCATTGCATTTTAACAGAAGATATAGGCATTGAACTAGTTGTGTATGGACAAAGCAACACTCTCTGATGTTGAACATAAGTGGCAGAACACTCTATATCAATGAATTTTAGTGAAGCAATTTTAAGGAAACTTTACATTAAAAAGATTTTGTGCTCGTTAAATTTTGCATTCAATGCCAGTCATTCTGCAGCTAATGAGTGGTTCAATATTTTGTTGGTATACTATTTGAAGGGCAGGTGACAACTGAAAAAAAATTCCTAATAAAGAAGAGAAGACTTATAAACCTGTTTTTCCTTACCTTTGTTTTGATCTTATAAACCTATCCCTTTGGCAGAAGTTGAGAGGGATCCAGTTTAAATTTTACTTACTTTGTTCGACACCTTTAAGCATACTCTATTTATTTTAAAAAGAGACTAGCAGAGAAGCCTCAATAGATGGGAAAAAGAAGAAGAGAGAATCACATGTAAAATTGTCTGGACATGAACACAGGGATCCTTGAATTTCCCAATAAGATCTAGAAAGTAGAGAATCAATAAACAAATTAAATGGGGCAGGAGAAGATCCAAAAATACTTTGAAAGTGATTATAATATTTCTTTTAAATTAGGGAAACTATGTGTCTTGACCAAACACGCTGACAAAAGATGATTTATATAGTAGCCGGTTAAAGACTTAGTTGTAGTATTCTTTTTGATGATTTTTTTTCTGGTTTTTTATTGCCCCTTGGGGAAATGTGCTATCCTTTTTGTTGGAGCACGGTCGATTGTTGGGTATGGTTGTCTTGGTTAAAAGGTAACTTTCGGCCTTCTCTCAATGATTTTTGGGTAAAGGGTCTTTCCCCCAATATTTGCTAGACCCTAGTTTCTGTATAGGCTTTGGCTTTTGCACAATAGTTACATGTATTTGGATTTTATTGTGCATGAACCGAGTATTTAGTACTTTCATTGACCTGTAAATTTTCATTAATTGGGTAGAAATCCATAACTTTCAGCATGACCAGAGTACCCTTCTTTTTCGTGTGATCTGGTTTAACTTAAGCTGACAAATTGTTGCAGATGTTTCCTATCTGAAGAGACACAGTCAGTTGCGAACATCATCAAGAGCATGCTCAAATGTTCTGTTGAACTGAGGTCTTGTCTGATAGGGTGCACTTTGGATTTTGAACCGAGTGGAAAGAACTTTTCTGAACTTCCTCAAATTCATATTTCACAGGTAAAATTTGTAATGCCGATACACTGATTGACAATGAATTAAGCCACTAAAATAATCTTGTTTTGATACCTAATAAGGGGCAGCCCGATACATAATCTCTAGAATAATTGGTGGAAAGGTCAAGTTGCTAAGGTTTACACTGTGCCAACTAAATTGTTTAAATAATGCTTCTCCATCTTATGGTGATACCTACTTTCCAAAATTTGATTAATCCATTTCCTGATGCGATCATTAAGCACATAGTGGTGTCAATGCTTGTGTTGTTCATGGAATTATGAACATTTGTCCAAAAGAAAAACCAAACATACTTTTTATCTTGCTTTAGATGGTCAACTGAAGTGCTGGTGGTGTATTGTAGGTGGTAGAGATCAAGAAAACATTTACAAAGAATATTAAAGATCTCTTTTTAATTTACCTCAAGTCACCTAAACATGGTGAGTTTGGTCTTTCACGTTTCTGGGATCTTCTGAACTACAATGGTTATTATGGGGATGATCAGGGTTTTCAATCCCATCATGTCCGATGGGCTTAAATCCTCCCGATGCGCTTGATGGGTGATTGTGCTGTTGTGACTAAAAAATACTGCTGCTTGCTTCAGGCCCTACCTAAGTCATTTGGTAGGACTGTTCATCTTTGTTAGGTGATTGCTTGTACAGGTTATTTGTTCTAATCTTCAGTAATGATTTCTGATTCTTTGATGGCTAGTCGGTAGTTATAGAACTGAGGCCGCTTCGTGTATTTATTTGAGCGTGTATTTTATCACTGATTATGTATTTGACTGGCATATGTTCACAGACAAATAACTGATTATGTATTTGAGCGTGTATTTATCACTGATTATGTATTTGACTAGCATATGTTTACACACAAATAGCTAGAATTTTTTATGTACGGTTGAATGATGAAAGATTGTGTATGAAAAGTAAAGGTTTTTAGGAGAAGACGGCAACATATTGGCTCTAAATACGTAGGGTAAAATGCTTTCATGCTCTTTGATTCTTGAATGTGTAGATATACCTCTAATTTTTTAAAAGTATACATATAACCTTTGATCAACAATGACTAAAAAACTCACACCCTTATAGCCGGAGATCGTAGTTGATCGGTCAAATTTTGCCATTGACTAGATTGAATATGATCAAAATACCTCCATTCTATAATTTTATCCCTGAAGGAGACCCATCGTTAAAAAATGAACAAGAATTGCAAGATCTAGTAAAATAAAATCAAACCGAATACCTGATAATAAATAATTGAATTGAACTTAAATCGAGACCTGAATAGTGAGACTTGGTCAATAACTGAAACCAAAATCACTCTATCGAACTGAGTCCGAATTAAAATTGCCAGACCTGATGGAACTCAAAATCGAACAACACTTGAACCCAAACCAAACTCGAATCTATAGCCGAAAAGGATCCGCAGTCGAACCGAACCTGAATATGAATTCAAAAAGGACCCGTACCTGAAAGATACTCGATCATACCCAATTAATACCTGATTCGAAAGGAACCGAATCAATATTAACCCAAATTTAAAGAGATTCAAATTAATGTGAGCCCAAACAGAATAAGACACGAATATGATTGAATAGTGTTTATATACCCCATCTGTCCCAACTGAAAGCACTATTCATTTAGTCAAAATTGATTAATTTGAGAATTAACAATCGAGTAATATATAAGATAATATACTATCACGTGGGATCTTGTTAAAATCGTCGTAACATCTATTTTCACAATATCAATTTTTTAAATTATTTTTAAATGTGCACAAGTAAAGATATCAACGGTCAAAAATAATTTTGGCCAACTTGGAAAAGTCAACATATGCAAATACAGTTGGGACGGGGGAGTAGGTTTTACCATCCGAAATTTTAACTTGATCATATTAAGTTGTCAATAACATTACAAATACAAATAATTAAATACATTATTATTTTCTTAGTTATTTAAAATTATAATAACACATAATAAACTAATTTTAATAAATTTAAAATGTGTAATAGGTAGCATAATCAGATAAAATCAGTTTAAGAGGATATTTTAAATGTATAGGATTAATGAGAGAACATTATGAATTAGAGATGGTTTCATGTTAGTCATTCTAAACTTTAATTAGAGACTTTTATGCAATTCTAACTCTATCATAACTTTAGGGACTTAGCTCCAATATTTTTCCAGGGACATTTCCCCAATTTTTTCCAGGGACTTTTCCCTAATTTTTTCCAGGGATTTTCCCCTAATTTTCCATCATTTTCTCTCCTGCTACAATCTGTATAAAAAGAATTCAAAAAAGATATTTGAAAAATTCTAAAAAATCAATATGATCGTCGAACTGAAAAATCATAAACATCAACTAAAGTTAACAAAATATCAATTGAAAATTATAAAACATCAATGAGTCTGTCTCTTGAAAGACGGGGTTTCCATAAGTTATGGAAAGACCAGGAACTGCATTGCAATTTTAAGACAATAGGCAAGTAAAATTCGAAGGTCTAAATAGGGGAAATCCGGGTCGAAATTCGGATCATAAGAATATGGGTTATTTAACGCGCCCATATAAGCTAAAACCTCAGCCTTCCATTTTTTTCCTAATCCTTTCCCGCAGCTCTACCATTCCCAAGTCACGATCTGAAATCCTGCCGTCTTCGGATCTCAAAATACAATCCGGCCACATCGGCATCACAGATCGCCAAAAAACATCGCAAATCACCGCTAATTCTGTGCAAATCGCAACATAATGAAATCTGGTGGAGAGAGAAATTGTACGATTCATCAAAAACTGATAAGCTTGATATTTTACCAATTTAATTATGATTTTGTTAGCAATTTCTGTTTTGCACTGCGATATAATCCTAACATTTTATTAATTTGATTAAATATTATTGTTAAGATGATCGTAACTGAACAAATTGAAGAAGAAATCGAAGAACATCTTGTTGTTGTTGCTGTCATACCTATTGAACGAATTGAAGGTTTGTCTCCCTTTCGATCCACAATTAGATTAATTAAAAATTGAATGTGTCACACCCAAAATGATACCTTTTAATTCATACATACTACCTTTTTGTTGATCAAATATGAAATTTTTTTGTTCATGAAATTGAAGAACAAACTGTTGTTGCTGCTATCATACACAAATTTGTCTCCCTTTCGATTCACTTTTAGATTCATTTAAAATTGAACGTTTCACACCCATGATAATACCTTTTAAATCATATGTACTACCTTTTTATTGATTAATTGTGAAGTTTTTTTGTTCATAAAATATGAAATCTCAGTACATGTTAACATTTCAATTTCACTAAAATTTTATCGTTTTAAGATTTAATGTCTACGTTTCAATATAAAGTTGTAATGTTTATAATGAACATATTTAAGAGTTTTAGATCAGAGAATAAAAAATGAAAAGAAAAGTTAATTGAAATTACGAATGAGTAACCTAAAGCCTATATGATTTAAATTATACTATCAAATGTTTTGATCTAAAACACTAGCGTTTTACTTGAACTTACTGCAGTGTATGAACATCTACCAAACTTAGCTAAAATTGATGTGATTGAATGCTTCGATGGGCTACAAGCAAGAACGCTGCAAGAATGAGAGGACCTCTACAAACGTCATGCTATCAAATTGGGATTCAGCTACAAAAAAATCACGCAGCGGAAGAACAACCAAGGAGTCATTATTGAAAAGTACTTTGCGTGCTCATGTCAATGGAAAACTCAGGTAAACAAGCAACTTCAACCCCACCAATGCTAATCTGTGATGGATCGAAAGATTCAACTTCAAAAAAGAGAAAGACTGAGGAATTTTCTGTAACCAAAACAGGTTGTAAGGCTGAAATACGAATCAAGTTGGTCGACAACCTTTGTAAAGTGATGTACCATATCTTGCAGCGCAACCACGAGTTTACAAGACCGGCTTGAAAATATCTACAGTGTAGTGAGAGAAAAATCACAGGAGAGAAGGCCAAGATCATAAAGGGGATGGAAGCCATTGGATTAAAGCCATCAATTGGTTTCAATTACTTGGTCCATGAAACTGGAGGTGAAGAGAATTTAGGACATACTATGAGGGACCATATAAATTACGTTGGAAGGCTGAGAATGAAGGTGATTGAAGGTGGGGATGCACAAACTGTTATAGAGAAGCTTAAACAAAAGAATGAAGAGGATATAGATTTTTTCTTTCAAGTGAAGATGAATGATGAAAGCAAGTTATTAGCCTTATTTTTGAGAGACTTGATGATGAAGGAGGATTACACATTGTTTGGAGATGTATTGGTGTTCAACACAACCTTTAGAACAAACAAATACAACCTAATATGTGCTCCGTCTGTGGGTGTCAACAACCATTGGAAGAACGTCATGTTTGCTTGTGCTTTCAAATCTGATGAAAAGGCAACAACATTCGAATAGTTGCTTAAAACCTTCATAAAATGCATGGGGGGAAACACCTATAACCATGTTCACTGATCAAGACCAAGCAACGACGACTGCAATAGAAAGGTACTGTTTTCATGTAAATGCTTTATGTTATTGTATAAATCATCAACCTTACGAAAAATTGTTTAATGAAGAAAATATTGATCTTTTGATAAAAAAATTATAGTTTTCATTATAAACAATTACTGTTTTAACACAAATTGTACTCCCTTACAGTATTTTAATATATGACTAAGATGTTTCAATATAAAACTCCGTCTGTTACATACTGGAACAGGTTTTACCAAAAACAAGACACCGACTTTGTATATGGCACTTTCAGCAAAATGCTTGTACGCACTATGGATAATTGAAGAAAGACGGTCCATTCAAAAAGGTATTTGATCGTTTCTTGACATGGTGTGTTAATCATGAATAATTTGAAGATATCTGGCAGACCATGATCTTGACATATGGCTTGGAAGACCACACTCAACGTTTATACAATATCCGTGAGAAATGGTGCCCAACTTTGAACAGGGATTTTTCTCATCTGGAGTTCTAGCATCACAAAGGAGTGAGATTACCAATAACGCCATCATGTTCAATGCTAGTAAAAAATATATCTCTGACTCAATTCTTGAAGATTTTTGAGAAAACTGTCAAGAAATAGAGAAGCATAGAGAGCACAGCTGAACACAAATGCACTTGATCCATCCCAAAATATGCGCATGATAGTTATGTTGGACTTCTAAAACATGGAGGTGAGGTCTATACTCTGAAACTGTATAATGACTTTAAGAAGGAATTTGACATCGCAATGGAAACAACAATAGTGGATGTCTACAACAATGGCAATTTCAAACTGTTTGAAGTAAGTTGGGAGAAGCACCCAACAGTAATAGAATCAATAATGTTAAAAAAAAGAATCAACTGAGCTCAACTCTTTTGGCAAGGCGTTTGAAGAAACATGTATGTTGTGATCAACTGTTCTTCTCATAAACAATTATGGTTTGAGTATAAATAATTACCGTTTCAACACAAATTGTACACCCTTCAATATATGAGTCATATTTTTCAACATGAAACATGTATGTTGTGCTTTCATTGCATTAGAGGTTTTCACCTCCATTCCATCTACTGAATACCCCTGCAATACATTTCTATAAGATGGACAAAGAATGTGAAGAAACAGGTTTGGGATAAATTCCTCAAGCAAGACATAGACCCGACAACAAAGAAATTGAAGGACACCTGATATTGAAATGAAAGCACAACAAAGAAATGGCAAGAAAATTTTACAACCTGATCTTGAAGAGTGAATACAATGTAAATGCTAGAGGAGTTCTCGAAGATGCACTAGGTAAAGAAACAATCGCAATTCAACAAATCTTGTCTACAGAATCAAGTGTCATAGAACAAAACGATACTATCAGCGCATCAAGTTCAGTCACACCAAACATACATGATCCAAAGTATGCGAAGAAAAAAGGAAGGCGCGTAAGTATCTAGTCGGCATAGAGAAAGGAAAATGATCTACAAATGAGTTTATTACCAGAACACCAAAACAACATATCATTTGAATCACTCCAGCAACTTATTGTGAGTGTAATACAAAATCTGAAAGTTCTTTTCATGTCACATTATAGACTGCATTCATTACAGTTTTTATTCTAAAATGTTAATGTTTCTTGATAAAGAAGTAGTCTTTCAACAACCATTGCATGTATGATAATCATTGCACTATAATGGTAAACTTATGAATTATGCATTTTGTAATGAGCATTTATCACTATAAAGTCTCAGTGTTTTAACCTAAATATCAAATATGCCAAAATTAAAATCAGGTTGATAGCATGCTAAACTTCTGGATTATGAAACTTATGGTTACGATGTATCACTACAAACATACAATGTTTTAACCTAAAATCCAACCTGGCAAAAAAAATAAGCATGTAACTTCGAAATTTTAAGAGAAAGAATTGAAACAAAATAAACTTCTGAAATGTGCATTTTATAGGGAGCATGTATAACTATAAATCATCACCGTTTTAACATAAACATCCAAATTGTCATACCTAAAGTTATATTGCTTCAAAATAACAAAAGAGTATCTGTTTTCATCCAAAACATACAAATTCTGGGAATCTAATTCTACAACCTATTACAAAAGATTTTCAAATCACATATCACTGAGATATGTGAAGGTCGAAACTGGGCATGGAATCAGCTACTCTTTTCTTAAAACAGTTCATCAAGTCATCAATCTGCTTCAAGATCGCGGGATCATCAAAGAAATCTTGAGAGCTGTGCTACTGCTCTGAATCAGTGTCAAGAACATCCAGAGCGGCCACTATTTTTGCTTTCAATAAATGTTATGATAATTTGGAAGTAACCACATCCATGTACCTTAGAAACAAGGAAAATTCCTCACCAACAGCATATAAAACAACAACTAATTACACTAAAATACAACTAAACCAACATAAAACAATAACAAATGAAACACCACACTCACATTCAGTTTAAGGGCTGCATTGTCTTCATCCGTTGAAACCTCAACGGGAATATCAAATTGTAGAACCCGACTACCAGGAGCAGCAGCTTTACGAGACCCACTTGTACCACCAGCAAAGGCAGCTGTACCTTTTGACACACCAGCTCACAGTCTACCACGATCAGTCAAAGGATATACATCCTTCAGTAACGCAACTCGTTCATACCCAGATTTCTTCAGTCACTCGCACCTACTTTTCATCTTTGCCTCAGTCCAATGCTGAAGAAGGGGTACGTCCACAACATCCTTTATACGGTGATATGGAACACACTACCAAAACCTGAATTAACAGAAAGTAGACATAGCCACTCACAGCCTTGTACGTGGCAACCGTATTAAATCTATCCACACGCTCAAACAATATCTTAGAACATATTCACACCAATTCAATTTGTTAATTTTACTCACATCTTCAAAAACTCTTAAAAGCTTCAAATCAATAGCCTTGCTCCTTGTAGGAGCAAAGAAGGTCCCAACATAGTACAACACAAAATATCTTTGAAACTCTTCACCATATTCTTTCAGCTCAACGATAACCTCATAAACAAGATCTAAGGGTATCTCCCCTTTCCCTTCAATCTGAAACGTTTCCCTCCATCGTCCCCTCAATTATAAATACTGGTTTTCACCATTGCCAGCATGACTAATTTCAATAACATCTTCATCAAAAATAGGCAAACCAAAGACATCAAACACATCATCCTGATACATGGTGTACTTATTATTACCAACATGTCGCACACGAAAACCAGGACCATAATTTTGAACTAGAAAAGGAACGATCTTAAGATGCAACTTACGAATGCTGCTCATGTTTAACAAACCACCAAACCTAAGAGCAACTACATCAGCTATTTGAGACTCAGGGAGAAAGGCAATCAGATCCACAATCCTGTCAGGTTTGCATGAAGACTTTAAATCCTTCTCGAATCTACAATTACAAAGAATAATACATAACAAATTAAGGGCTATAACTGAAAAATTATCCTTATTTTGAATAAGTTCGTTGTTTTCTAACATAACATCTTCACTCACTAAAAAGAAACAAATTCGCACATGGTAAATAAACAACAAACGTTTTAACATACCATTAAACCCTTCAAACTAAATTATAACTTTCATATGTAAAGATTAACCAAAAATTTAAAGATTAACCAAAAATTTAAAGATTTATGCAAGGTATAACATTGTATACAAATAATTAAAATGTTTCTTCATAAAACATCAAGGAATAATAATAAGTAATTGATAAAACTAAAATTAAAACATTAGACAATAATCACAACTAAAACAGGATAGTTTCAACACAAACAACACATGTTTCATAATAAAACCAGAAAGCTCAAATCAAATGAAAAAAATGCCGAACTCTATCGCTGCCCACCAACGTCACAACTTGTCGAACCTCTATATCTCTCATTTTCTTCTCGACACTAACTCCAACCTCATTGAAATCAGGTACTGGAATGACATTCTAATCTATTCCCGAGCGTCTTCTTTTTTGACATAATTTTCAATCCCGTGTCACCATTAGAAATTTTATTTTCATCAATCTTTCAACATCTTTCT
>JAULKL010000008.1:5220719-5230985 GCA_032355745.1 Rubia rechingeri
CTTCTTCTTCATCCCTTTACACAGATCCTCCAGACTACACATGAACTGCCTCTTAACCGGCGGCGCCTTCCTTAACCCAGAACTCTCCCCACCACCGCCGGCCATAGTAGTACTCCTAAAGAAGTCCCCATTCTTGCCATATACCCTATCAGAACTCTTGCCCTCATCCCCAAACATCTTCTAGAAGATGTCGTCGGCGTTGCGGGGGTTGAACAGGAATGAGGGATTGGGGTGACGGTGGGGGTAGTGGGCGTCGGTGCGTGACGGCGGAGGGACCTGGCTGGACTTGAGTGCCTCCTTGCCGTAGAGATCGTAGATCTAGCGCTTCTGAGGATTGCTGAGAACGTCGTAGGCTTCGGAGATCCGCTTGAACTTGGCATCGAATTCTTGCTTGTTGCTGGTGAGGTTCTTGTCCGGATGCCAGATCATCGCCAGCCTCCGGTACACGCACTTCAGGTCCTCGTCGGTGATGCTCCGGTTCACCTTCAGGGTGTTTGCGATTGGACTCGGACGCGTGTCATCGGGCGATGACGGATGCATTTTCTGTGGAGACCTGTAGAGGCGAGATCTGTAGAGGCATTTTCAGCGGAGGAGAGAGTGGTTGTGCAATGGTGAGGGCAGTGGTTGAGGGAAAATGGTGTGAGGGTTATGGCGGAGGCCGGTGGTGAAGGTGTAAGGAGGGGTGAGGGTGAGGTGAGGGCTTAACACCATACACAGTACACTAGTGGGTAGGGATGATCATGGGTGGAGGATCCGACCCAGACTCACAGGGTCTAGATTCATTAGGTTGGGTATGGGTTCAAATAATTTAGACTCATCGGGTCCGGGTTTGGGTATGGGTCTAGATTTTTAGATATGGGCCCAGATCCGGTCCAAAATACTAAAATCCAGACCCGACCCAGACCCAACCCGCAGACCCATATAATCCTAACTATATATAATTTTACCCAAAATTTTAAATTACTTTCATATTTTCTTTGTATTTTTATTTCAAATTCAACTAATAATATGTATTGTATATTTTGTTATCTTGAAATATTAATTATAATACATATTGAATTTCAATTATTTGCATTTAAGATAATATATATTTTATTTAGTGAAGAAAACAAATAGAATAACAGACCCATTTAGAACACGTTTTGGACCCAAGACCCATTTAGACCCATCGGGTCTGGGTACGGTTCTAAAATTTTAAGACTCTACGGGTCCGGGTCGGGTCAGGTCTGAGTCTAACTAAATTTTCTTAGAGTCGGGTCTGGATCTTATTAGACCCGACCCAGACCCGACCCATGATCATCCCTACTAGTGGGAAATTATGTTTTTTTTATTTATGAAATCTTTTATTTATATTAATCAAACCAGACCCAAAAAGGAAATATTTTAGGCCTTCAGATCCAGCCCGTTACAAACCCTCATGCAACCTCTACCGCCTGCTTCATTTTTCCAGCACAATACAACTTTTTACAGACCATATACAATAAAGGAAACTAATTAACAGTAAAAGAGTCTGAAAACTCATATATCTGCTGAGCTCAACCTTTTCATCCAACTTCTTCTTCCATTTCATCTCTTCCCTCGATCTGCATTCATCTTCTATTTGAGCAGCTATTACTTCTGCTTTCAAACTCTCCTTCTGAAAAATATTTTTGTTCATTTCCATCCATACTCTATGGACACACTAATCATTCTCATCACCTTGCCCTTCAGTTTCCTTCTTACTGCCATCATCAACCATTTCCTCATTTCTTTCATATTTTTTGGCCAAGCTATATTCATCCTTCTGCTTATTTCTGATATATAAGAACAGCCAATAAACGGATGAGAAGCTTCTTCATCAATAGAATCACATAAGACACATTTCTGCTGCAATTTCAGAAATCCATATGATAGTAAGCTGTCTACAGTAGGCAAACAACCTTTCAAAAGCATCCATACAAATAACACATGCTTGGGAAGCACACTTTTATGCCATATAACTTTTGCATACACATACTTCCTTCTATCTCCCTTCATTCTGTTGTATACAGAACTCACCTTTAATCCACCTGATTTATCAGTACAATCACTTAAGTCTCCTGAGTAATTGTTCTTCAATCTACATAAGTTCTTCCAAGCCCAACTGCTGCTTTCAAGGCATTTATAGTCCTTAAAATTCTCATTCTTCAAGTAGTAGGCTTGTATCTACTTCACCCACAACAAATCTTTTTTAGAGTATATATCTCATACCTGTTTACAAAGGGCAGCCTTATTCCAAGATGATGGGTCTTTGATTCCTATTCCACCTGAAACTTTGCTCCTGCATAATGAACTCCAAGCAGCTGGTGTACATCATCTACTTCCCTCTTCCCTTCCCCATAAGAATCTTCTACAAATCACCATTATCCTTTCATGTATGCTTTCAGGTATGTTCAAAATTCCTGCCCAATACCCAGTTGTGCGCAAGAGTACAGTGTTAACCAGTTGTACTTTCCCTGCATAAGACAGTTTTTCATTATTCCAGCCTCTCAACCTCTTCCTTATGTTATCCATCAATTTTTCACAATCTCCTTTGTTCCATTTGGTCTAAGATAAAGTTAAAAGAAATTCTCCTTTCTTCACCATTAGTATATTAGCTAACAAACTCTTCTCCCATTCCTCCATTTTTGAAAAATAAATGGTTGATTTTTCCTCACTGATCCCCAGCCCTGTAACCTGCAAAAACTCTGTTAGGCAATGTTTCACTCCTTCTATTGAATTCTTGCATGCCCCACAGAAAATTAATAAATTATCAGCAAAGAGGAGTGAATGAAAGCCAGTCCTGCTACATCTCTGGTGGTATTCTATCGTCTTTTCCTTAAACTGCTTAGTCATTATTCTGGTAAGAAACTCCATACTAATAACAAACAATAAATGTGAAAGAGGATTTCCTTGTTTCACACCCCTCTTCCCTTTGAAACATTTTGTTTGTCCCCTATTCAATGCTATACAAAACTGAGAATCCATAGAACTCCTTTGAATCCATTCTATCATTAAACTAGGGAATTTCAGAAGCTTCAACCATCTTAGCAAGAAATCCCAATTTACACCGTCAAAAGCCTTGCTAATATCCACCTTTATCACACAACTAGGTTGCATACTATTAGCATTATATTTATGGAGGAGTTCCTGTGTTAGCAGAATATTGTGAGAAATATGCCTACCCCTGACAAAGGCACTCTGATTCTTGCTAATCAACACTGGGAGTATTCCACTTATTCTATTGCAAAGTATTTTAGTAATCACTTTGTAAACAACGGAACAACATGAAATGGGTCTTAACTCAGGTGCTACCTCAGGATTTGCAATTTTTGGGATCAATGTTATGAATGCTTTACTAAATATGCTTGGTATTTTCTCGCCATTAAAAAAACTCTGTACAGCTACTATCAGATCTCTTCCGGTAGTTTTCCAAGTGCTTTTGAAAAGTCTGCTAGAGTATCCATCTGCCCCTGGACTTTTGTTCCATTTATGCTCCAAAAAGCATTCTTAATTTCCTCTCCTGTGATCTAAAAAATTAATCCAACCTACCGCCCAACTGTTAGTGTCACCCCCATTTCCACCACTGATTTATCAAAGTTTATGACATAGTGGGAAATTATGTTATAAATGTTAAAAATAAATATTAATAATAATGATTTTTTATGACCACTATCATAAAAAGAAATACTTACTTCCTCTGCCCCAGCCATACATATGGAAAGAGAAAATACATGTTTTAATTTGGAAAAGTGAAATGTCCAAAATGCCTTCAGCCTTTGTTTCTGCCCTGTCTCTTTCCTCGTTCTCTCCGCCACTCCTCCGCCTATATCCGCCCCTTCTCTGCCTCTCTCCTCCGCCTATATCCGTCACTTCTCTACTTCTCTCCGCCTGCCTGTACTAAATCTACTATCTCCACCTGCTCGTATTAGATACGCGACATCAACAGAGCTACACCAGCAACAGAGCAACAAAATAACGAACTAAAACCCTCAAATTAAACACTCTACAAAAAAAAACTCACAAAATTGCAATGGAGTCACCACAATAACAATTTCATGCTCAATAGACCGAGCAATCTCTGAAGCTGACCCACCTATGAAACTTCCTTGATGCCATATAAAATCAGATGCTGCTCAAATCCAACATTGTTGCTCCTGGGACTTTCTTTTTGCTCCTAGGATGAATTCGAGTGGGAAAAATGAGACTGTGAGGGTTTCATCTAGGGTTACGGATTGAGGGAAGGAGAGGATGGGAAGAGCTTTTCATTCCCAATCCTTGGGCGCATCCCGCAGAGATAAGGGAAATGACCTCAAATTGTAGTCCTCTTCCGAAACTCCCGGTGGCTTCATGTTGGTGCAAACTAGATGAAACTCTGACAAGTGCTTATTCAGATCTTCACCGGTTATTCCATGGAAAGTTGGCAAACACTAGATCATGCTGCTCTTGAGCTCACAAGTCACATTAGGTGGTAAGGGTGGGAGGACAATACATAGGGGTTTATTCTCCAAGTTAGGAGCCATCAACTCTCTAAGTGTGCGATTATCTTCCACCTTTTCTACTGGTTCTTCAACTACAAAATCTAGTTCTTGTGGAACCCCCCACTCTAGCTCTCTTCCTCCTTCTTCTCCGACTATCTGCATACTCCGGTAGATAGTGTAAAGTCCCTAAGTTCGTGGCACATGTATGTACCATAAACCAGGAGCCAAAGAATATCCAAATAGAAGAAAACACTAGAAAACAGATTAGAAGTACACAGATAACTATCACAAAGGCTCAACAGTAAAAACCAACAAATGCAAATATAAAAACAACACTAACTACTCAACTAACACGCTATGCAAGTTAACAACTAGACCTTTAGACTAACATTTCCGACAACAGTGCCAAAAATTGATCCTCCCCTTCCTGGCGTGGCTAATAAATCACGGAAGATCCACTAATTAAACTGAGAGGGATCTTGAAAAAGGTCAAATATAGAAATTTATATTGTTGCTCCCGTTCCCGCTATTATGCTACCTATGGGGTAGATAGTGTTAAGACCGGGGTCATCCACAGAGATGTTAGGAATCTAAAAGTTAACTACACACAACTACGATTGCATCATCAATCTGATCACGTGTCAGGAGTAGCTAGTATTGCTAAAACAGGCTTTGGGGGGAGCGGTTACTAATAACTACTAGCATGCAAATTACAAGAGAATAAACTAGATAAACTAGCACTTGGGGAGTATTTGTGTAACTTGATCGGCGTTGTCTCGATCCTCAATTCTATCACATACAAGATATACAAGCCTATTCTAGTGTTTGTGACACTTGGTGTGGTCGATGGTCAACACTTCCCCATATCTGTCACATAGGGTGCACATGTAATCTTCCATCGACACTGCCTCCGTAATTATGGGAGTGCAACAATGGCCCTGCCTACTATGCAGATCTTAATCTCCCGGTGCTATTACATATTGGCCACTACACCACGAATGCTTCTCCCTAGGACTAAAAAGGTAATAGAGGTGAAGCATCTTATCGATGGCTCTAGGGTTGCATAGTGCTAACCCAAGTTTGCTACTAACGCTATCTCTATCTGTAACCGTCCGGGCCAATTTTCTTGTTAAGACTAATGTAGGGAACTGGGACTTGAAAATGGTCCAAAATAGGATTTAAAACCCTAGCAGTCGCAATTGAAACGACCAGTGAAAAATGGCATGGGCCATGCCAGCGGGTTGACCTCGTGCTAACACAGACTACATATCATGGCATAGCCCGTGTAGCCTCGTGCTGGTGCAGCCTGTCCAGTCTGGCATGGGCCGTATTGCCTTTTGCTGGCACAGGCCGTATCGATCGGCACAGGTCGTTGGCTGGTGCCCCGTTTTGAACTTCTGATTGTGCGCCCTGTGTCGTTTGGCGCGGCCCATCGGCTGGAAGCATTTTTTGATCAGTTGAACAACGTGAGCCATATTTTTCTTTGCACCCCGCCAGCTGGTCTTTGTATTTTGGAGTTGAAACACCATGAACCGTGTGAAGCGGCGCAGTCTGTGTCCATACTTAGCCTCTTGAGCGATTTGAGTGACACGGGTTAGCAGGTGCCAAATGGTCTGTACCAAGGGGGTGTGGCACGGTCTGTGATAGTCACCCATGACATGGGCCATTCTAAGAGTACTCTCGTGTCGGCTAGTTCGGGCGGTCGACTAGTTTGGCCGGTTGAAGACGCCTTCCATTTTTTACCTTGTTGAACTCTAACTCCGCCTTTTCAGGCTCAATTCCATCTACTTCCATGCATTTTGGTCCGTGGCCTTCTGTCTACTACCATCCTCGCAAATGGACTTCAAATATCTTCTACCATTCTTACGAAACCTTCAAATATCTTCTACCACCCTCTTGGATGACCTTCTATAAGATGATGTTGAAATACTCACGAGCAACCTACTATTATAGGTGCTTGTGAATACAAAGTTCTATTGGATTCAATTAAGTCTATAAAACTCGAGATTTAGATAAGAAAACCAATAATGGTCATCTAAACCCTTTTTCATGTAAACCTAACTAAAACTAGCAATCAACCAAGCAAAACATATTTGCAAATGTGTCAAATGCATTGGTTAATGCATAAAGGTGCACATCAATTGCACACTAAGACCTTTGCGACATGGTTTCAAGATCACGTAGCCAGTCTCGAGCATACTGAAAAAGTTAAATGGGACCCCTGGGAACCGTACGTAGTTATGGAGTGTACGACATCAATGACTTCACATTCTCCACCAAATCAATGGATGATAAATGTGTCTCCCAAAATAGTGAAGTTTCACTTGTGTCTGAAGCTTTACAAGTAGGCAGTAGAGGTGACAACAATTCTATGTATGCCCAACAATGTTCTTTGGTATTATTTGTGATACATGGGAACTAGATAATTTGACTATGTGAGTCCCTATTTTTAAATGTCAATGGCCAGATATTAAAAATGGTCAGAGAATCGAGGAGTTAGGATTCACTCTCGTTGATAGAAGTCGTGCTGGTTGGAGGGAAGATCCGTTTATATTGGCTTCTCAAGCGCATCAGGTCTATCATGTAAGAGATCCTCTTGACCATCGGTGGGAGATTGTTGTTGAAGGAAAAATAACATTTTTTCAAGGGAACGATGCGGAGAAAATTATAGGTTTCAATCAATGCACTTCTATTGGTGGAACAGATGATTTTTTTGCTTGAAGAAGATGGCATGAGTTTCCAATGTTTTATCTGGCAAAATTACCATGATGAAGGAATTTGGGTGAATGTATGAGGTAAGGTTAACTGTAAAAGAAGGAAGTCAAAGAAGGGAAAGAAAGTAATGAAGAAAAAAGAATTAGTGGGTTGCACTTTTAATCGGCTATGAGAAAGTGCCCTAAATGAAATTTTGACCATATGTCCAGAAGGTCTTCCTAATTCGGAAGACCTCCGGTTACTCTTGAAACTTTGACTTTTTTGAAGAACAACATTTGACTACGTCGATTGCATTTGAGGCAAACTTAACTCTAACACAAACATACAAAAATGGTATGAATTAAACTAACCCTAAACATTGAAATCAATAAAATTATAAAGTAGCATAAATTGTGTAAAATATTCAACTGTTAACATAAAGTTATGTTTTATATGTCCTAATATTCCAAATTCAACACACTCATTGATGCATTCATGACTACTCTAAATCATTTTCGAGATCACCTGTTGAATTTGTGCGATGGAGACGCGGTCATGCTGTCAAAGCATGATGCCTCTCGTAGGCTCGTTGTCTCTTTCCCAATTTCTAAATCTTTTCCTTTATTGTTGAGAGTTCTTTATGCCCCCAACAGTAGCAATCCTTGAACCCTTTGAAGTAGTCCTTCTCCGAATCTAAATTTACACAAATAAAAGTTAACTTCAGCAATTTTTAACTACTAAAAGTTTTAAGAATATCTATTTTCCTTATTTTAGTTTTACAACATTGGATTAAAAGGTTATTATGTGTTCATTCATCATATATTATTAGGGTTAGAGTTTGATGTATGTGTATTCACTACCACAGGACAGACCCTCTGGCACCGGTTTTTTAGGCCCTAGCACCGGTTTTTTGAGGGCCCAAAAACTGGTAACCAAGTAGCCGGTGAAAAGATTTCACCGGTTTTATGAAAATCGGTGCTACATTTAGCACCGATTTTTTTATATGCACCAATTTTTAAAAATCGGTGCCCGAGTAGCCGCTTAAAATACCAGTTTTATAAAATCGGTGCCAAAAATATTCAAGGATTAAAAAAATACCCTTCCTCTGGACGCAGCTGCGCACGACAGCATTGAGAGGAAGGGAAAAAATTGAGCGCTGGCCGCAGCTGCACGCAGTTACTTTATTACTTCCATTTGGCAAAAATAGATTTGGTCAGCAGCTGCGCACAACTGCTCTGTTACTTTGATTTGGGGTAAAAAGCAATAGGATAGGATTCTGACAGCAGCTGCGCGCAGCTGCTCTAATACTTCACAACAAACAGTAAAACAATCTAGCAACATATATGTATATGGCCACATCTAGCAACATCCAAAAACATTTCCACAAAATGTATGATACAAAATTACTAATCTATGTGACTAACATAACTATCAAATAAGCAGATGACTTGGGGTGGCGGATGAGGCTATTGTTGTAGTCGACATGAATCAAACCAAAACGCTTTGTATAACGAAGCTGCCATTCAAATTTATCCATCAAAGACGAAGCAAAATAACCATATTGAGGGGTTCTTTCTTCTTGTTGAGAAATTGAAGGTAGCTATACAGCTGAACTGATCAGAGAGGGAAGGGAAATGGATATTGAACGATACAGGTGCATTTTGTAGTAATTTTCATTTTCCTGTTCATCACAAAATTTACAACTAGAACTCTTACAGAACTGAAATCAAGCAATAACCTTTGACCAGCTTAGAATTTCAGCATTATTCAGAGTCCATACGGAGGTCAGACAATACACATGCTGCTATTCTGCTTAGAATTCTAATATCATAAACTCCTCTACAGAATGAACAAAGCAAGCATTTTGAGCATAACTACGTAGACTCACATTTCAGCAGTTTTAGCTGCAAGGACACCAGAAGGAGCATCCTCAAAAACAAGAATGTTGTGTGGATCAACTGGTGCATCCTGTTCATATGCAAAATTCCCAAGCCAATTACACAAGGAAGAATGAATCACAAACTTATAAATCAATATCAGATTTAGATTCAGCATATAGTTTGTACCTCAAATCTTCTAGCTGCAGCAAGGAATATATCTGGTGATGGTTTTCCTTTTTTTCACTTCTGGATCATCACCCATAACAATATGATGCATCAATGAAAACAGTTCTGTGTGCTACTCCAAAGCTAAACTACCACCTAAAGATACGAAAATTTGCCAGCGCTCACATTTCCTTTAATCACAATTAGCATAAAGAGGCAAAGAAACCTCATGATATCCTGGAGTAAAGACTTTGAAACCTATAACACTTGCAAATCATTCTCACATATTTGTTTACTTACCTGCCTTCGGTCTCAAAGGAATGCCAACCCAAAGGAATGCTCTCAAACTTCCACTCCATTCTACAAGTAACATTAACATACTTGATGACAACAACAATGACAACAACGTAAATTCAAAAGAACGCTCTTTTATCTAGCAAGCTGAAAACCCCAATTCTGAAACTCCGGAAAATGGTGAAAACATACCAATCTGGGCAACTCTAAAATCAAATAGGGAACTCTTTATACCACAATAAAAATGTTGCTTAAAACTAGGATAAAGATTAAATATATATAACACTAGCAAGCAAAATGGCTGGAAGATCCCAAAAAGATAGACAAATATAATGCAACAATGACATACATACCCACGTTAGTTCTTCAAAAGCTTCCACTTTCCTTTTTGTGAAAAACGTAAGCTGCAGTATGCATTCGAAACATACAAACAATTGAGATCAGAATTTCTTCACAAGGTCAATAGATATCAATGTTCAAATGAATGGGAAAATAATCCCTACATGATAGTAGTGATGATCAGGGCTCTCCACTTCTACTAGAACTTCAATCACGTTTTCAGGCAAATCAATAAGAATACACAAGCTTAAGTTCATACACAAAGGAAGCAATGAAGTTGAAGAGGATCACCTATGATTTACGAATCTTCCAATGTTTCCATAATAAGTTGCATCCAAATAAAGGGCATTTTCATCCTTCAAAACACTTTCTGATCCCTAATCTGCCTCCTGAAGCACTGAATATGTGTATCCAAC
>JAULKL010000008.1:5376025-5387110 GCA_032355745.1 Rubia rechingeri
TGTTCGTCCTATGCTCAGTCCAGCACTAATGCAGAGAGTTAAGGCAGAAGAATGGGAAGACTTTCCCGCGCCACCACCACCTCTCGATGTGACGCCACCACCACCTCTCGATGTGACGCCACCACCACCACCGACAGAATCACCACACCACCACCACGTCTACCACTGAGGAGGGTGAAAGAAGAGCCGTGGTGGATCAACTGCCCCCCTGGTTTTGAAGTTGTGCATCGACAGTGACAGAGGAGACAGTAGGAGCCTTGTTATTTTTGAGGCATGGAGAGCGTCGGTATCTCCGCATCATCCATTTGTGGAGGGATGATTCTGGTGAACTTGTATTGTAGCTGCTCATCCATTTTTTCAGTGCATATTACTATTACAAACTAGTAATGAAACATTATGCCCAAAACTCGTTATACCTTCTCAGTTTCATCAACACTCTGCCTTAAGGTTTGTTTTGGACTTTCGAAATGATTGAGGTGGATTAAATATTTTATGATATTCCAAATTTTGAATAATGGATATTTCCTCCTCAATTATTATTTTTGGATGATTAAATCATGTCCTATGTTCTACTACCTTACTATGTGTATTTCTACTTTTTTTAGGGCAAAGTTTTGGGAAAGACAGCCTCTCCATAGGTTTATGGAAAGACGGGGTATAATTATAATAATATCAAGGTAAAATGTTTTAGTTGCTATATTAAAATTTAATAAAAAGTGCAAAAATGACCCTAAAATTTTTGAAAGTGTATAAAATAACCCTAACATTTTGACCAACGGTGCAGATGTACCCAAATTGAACTATTCCAATGTTGACTAATGTAATTTAGACATTAACTTAAACTGAAAAGACAAAATACCCTTAAACTTAAAACTTAAATTCAATGACCATTATACCTCCTAAGCTTCTTCTTCTCCAATTTCAAACACCCTAAACCTGAGCTGCCGCCGGCAAGCATTGCTGCCACTGGCTAGAATACCGTCGCCCAAAACCAGCTCCCTCCAAAACCCTAGTTTTGCAACCATCTCTCCCCGTCGCCACCACCTCTCCATGCTGCTCCCTACTCCGTCGCCAAACCCTAATTCCGCCACAACCTCTTCCCGCTGCTCCCCACCCCTCTACGAAACCCTTGTTTCGCCACCACCTCTACCCAATGCTCCCTACTCCGCCACCACTCATTGCCAATATAAGCGCAAAACCGATTAAGAAGCGCAAAGCCGGCCGCTCATTGTTAATAGAAGCGCGACGCCAATTAAGAACGTGATGCCGCCACTCATCGCCAAGAGAAGCACGACGTCGATTAAGAAGCGCGATGCCTGCTGGCCACGCTGTCCTCATCTCTTTCCCACATAGCCGGCCACCCTTCGAAGCACAACGGATTAAGAAACGCAGGGAACGCCGCTGGTGGCATGGGTTTAGCGGCTTTGCGCGATGAAAATGAGCGATGGGGGTGGGGATGAGCGGTGGTGGTGTGGGGGTGAGAGAGATAGGAACGGGAAAGAAATGAGGTTGGGTGTGGGAGGAGGTTATTGGCGTCTTTTCTAACTTTATTTATTTATTTGAATTTTTTAACTCAGGAGTAAAATGGTCATTTAACATATTTTCGGCCAATTTGACCGTTGACATTTCGCTCAATGAAATTCAGTGTTATTTCTGCACTTTTAGATTTTACAAGGTCATTTATGCACTTTTGACCAAAATATAGGATTAGAAACACACTTTTCTCAAAAATTTATTATGCAACGTGCAGTTCTTATAAGTAGAGATGGCAATAGGGCAGAGCGGACCCGGATTATGGTCCATCCATACCCATACCCACCTAAAATTTTCACAATATATATTTTTCGATGTTTTGAAACTTTAATTAATATATTTTTCGATGTCAATTTCAAATTAAGCATCGAAATCTTCCACATAAAATTAGGTTCATATTTAATAAATTAAATTGAAAAAAGGCTTCCATAACACTCAATTATTTGATAAGTACTTATATGACCTCGACGTTTTTTTTGTAAATGCAGGTATCAACCTTGCTTTACTTGTGATTTTGGTCAATACCGGTTAAAATCGATGGAAGCTAAAAAGACATAAAGCCCTTAAAATTGAAAATTTAAAAGATTGAAAAAAGGGGAATCGATCTCCTCCGTCAACTTCTGTCTTGAGCTACTAGTCGTATGTTTAACCCCAAGTGCGAGTTACCAACGCTAATTTCCGCGCATATGCAGGGAATTTTCATGGAGCTGGATTGCTATTTGAGCACTAAATCCAAGAGAGTTGGTGTATAATTCAAATGGTTATTCGAGGGATTCTAGCCATGCTCCTTTGCTTTTCTCTCACATGATGAGTTTGTATTCGTATTCCCCGACCACCACCGTGACACCAACTCAAAGGGTGAATTTGTTTCAGGTTGCTTCTCCAACCTTCATGTATGCTCTCTTAATTTAACTATTGTCATAAACAAGAAATTGATGGTGGTGTGGTTGTGCAGTGGTAGTAAGGTGGTACATCGGTGTTGGGTGGTGGTTAGGTGGCGGCACAGTGTTGTGCAAGTGTAGTGGCGGTGGTTAAAATTAATTAAAATACGGAGCATATTTTTGTCATTTACTTTTTAAAAATCATAAAAAATTTGGAAGTCAACTCCGATTTTTGAAGACGGGGTTGTAATATTTGAAGTCAACATCGTTATTGAGTATATTCACTTTCAAAAAGTTGGGGTTATATTAGCACGAAATTAGGGATTACTTGAACAATTTTTTCAATGAAAATTCATGTTTGAAACCCTTGTCATATTCCAGGCATATTTTTCACACCTAACATTAATTTCTATCAAACACGCTTCTCTTTCTGGCGCAGTTCAAACTGCACAAAAGAATTTTCACGGTCTCTAAAAAATATTGATCGTTAATATCTTTAATTACATGTAATAGCAGCACATCAAAACTTGATCTTTAGAAACTACTTATTATAATAAATCCAACAAAATTACATACGATGGTATTGTTGTTTGTGTATCTATTGAGAGGTATGTTCAAAGTTTGACAATTTTAACTTAAAAAAATTTACAGTACAATTTGAATTGGGAAAGGGGAGTACGAAGTTAATAAATTCAAATTTCAAACTTATAATTTCAAATTAGGTTTTATCAAACGGCTCAATTCCTAAGAAAATTATAGAGCACAAGGTTGCAAATAATGGTAAAGACAAACTAAACAAGGGAAAAAAAAGAGAATCTCAAAAATTGTGATCTAGAAGAATTAGGTAAACCACTAGTTTCAAGTAGGGATGAGAAAAAAACCGAAAATCGAAAACCGAATCGAAAACCAAATTGTCCTAATTCGAATAACCCGAACCGAATTTAATATACGGTTTTCGGATATTCGAATTGAATAAACCGAATTTTGAATATGGTTTTTGGATCGGTTTTGGATATTAAAACCCGAACCGAATCCCGAATTGTAATTAATTAATTAAATATATATAATAATTAAATTTAAAAACAAAAAAATAAATTTATAAATAAATTTAAGTTGGAGGACCAATCTTTATATTTAAGAAATAATCCCGAACTCTAAGCCTAAGTAAGTTTGGGATAATAATTAAATAACATAAATTACCCTAAGTAAGAGTGCTTGAAGGTGAATGTGGAGTGTTTGAAAGATTGAAGAATGTGAAAGTTTTGAAGATAAATATTAAAACGAACTATTTTTCTTTAATCTTAAATGTAATGCTAAAATTGTTATGGTTGAATTTGTATTATACTTTTATTTTGAAAACTTGATTTTGACAATGTAGAAATTAGATTATATTTTTATTTAATTTCAAATTAAATTACTCGATTTTAGTAATTGTTTTAAAAAAGTTACAATCCATTCGGTTTATTCGGATTGAATTCGGTTTCAAATCGAAACCGAATTCCGAATTCGATTCGGATAATTTGGGTTATTCGGGTCGGACTCGATTTTAGGCTTTTTATTGGGAAAACTGAATAACCATAACCGAATAAATCAAAGTATCAAGTGACCAACGTTGTCCAATTTTAGTTTACCTACAACTCTGTTCACAAAAATAAATTAGGAAAACCTCGTCCTCTTCTTCTTGATGCGCCTTCGCGTGTCTGTCCCTCCACAAGTATGACGATCCGGTTCTATCGCGATACAGTACCATCATCGAATTTCCATCTTGCACGATCATTTCGATTCACAGTGGAATTGAAAAATATTCACAACCAAAATTGGAAGTGAACGACGCCGATGAGATTAGGGTTTCAGTTGGCATCAATGGAAGCAGAGTATTTGTGTCCTTTTACCGAGATTGTGCAATGTGATCCATGAATTTCATTCTATTTTGAAAACTTACCCTCGAAAACAATATAAATATTATTTAACCCCCAAATTGATTTTAAAAACTCTTTTTATTTCATAAGTAATACGGAGTATTCTTTACTTCTCTAGTGTGACAAGGACTGAGATGCAAATTTGGATCATTTGGTCTGGATTCCAGCTAGCTGCGCTTTCAGGCCGCTCCACAACGGTGAGTACCTTTTTCTTGATTTCCGTCTCATGTTTTCATCAAAGTTGCGATGTATTGATATTTGATTGCCTTTCTATTTCGGTAGGAAACTGTCGTATTTAGTTAGCTGAAAGACATGCGTAGCTAATTATTTGTGGAATCACTGAGTGTTGAGTTCTGCTGTTATTTTTGCTGGGTACTTGTTAGATATCCCTAATTTGGAAATAGGGGGTTTTGGTACAATGATGAGTAAAGGGAGAGGGAGAGCTTTTGGGTATTGTTTTGGTCTGAGTAATCAGGTCCTCACAGCTTTAGGATTGCCTTCATCAGCTGTCACAAGTACAACTCCGAATTCTATCCTTTCCCGGTATGGCTTTCACTCCAGTGAGGTAAATAGGGGTGGTAGGAGGTCTAAACTGGAACATAACAATTTATCTCCGGCTTACCTCTTGAGGAATGATATCTTTAGAATAAACAATGTTGACGATGCTGTTGGTTTGTATCGTGAAATGGCCCGAATGAAGCCCCTCCCCAGTGTGATTCAATTCTCCCAGCTGCTTGGTCGATTAGTTAAGCTCAGACATCTTCCTGCTGCAATTTATATGTATCAAGATATGTGTTTCAGGGGCATTCCAGTTAATGAGTATACTTTGAATATCATCATTAATTGTTTTTGCTTGATTGGTAAAGTTGATCATGGATTTTCTGTCTTGGCGGCCTTCTTCAAGCGTGGGTTCTTGCCCGATGTCACAACCTTTGGTACTTTACTGAAGGGACTTTTTCGAGAAAACAGGGCACCTGGTGCACAAGAACTTTTTCTGAAGATTATACGCCTAGAGTTATGTGAGCCGAATGACATTATGATAGGCACTGTGATCGATGGGTTGTGCAAGGCTGGAAACTCTGAGCTGGCTATGGACCTCCTTACAGTCATAAAAAATGGTGATATAAGACCTACTAACATCATGTACACCCCCATCATTGACTGCATGTGTAAGGACGGTAAGATGGACAAAGCTGTCGGTCTCTTTCGCGAGATGAGTGAGGAGGGCATTGCACCAAATGTCTTCACTTACAACTGCTTAATCCGTGGATTTTCAAGTTTAGGGAAATGGAATGAGGTAGAGAAATTGTTAACTGAGATGCTCAGGTACAGGATAGCTCCAGATGTGATCACCTATAGTACCATGATTGATTCATATTGCAAGCAGGGATTGATGAAAGATGCGAATCGTGTATTCGAGACAATGGTTCAGAGAGGTGAGACTCCTAACCTTATCACGTATAATACATTGATGGATGGATATTGTTTGCGGGGTGAACTTGATGAAGCCAGAAGAATTTTTGATGGTATGGTAGACAATGGGATTGTTCCCAACACTATTTCTTATGATATTTTGATCAATGGGCACTTCAGACAAATGAATTTCAATGAGGGTTTCCAAATATACCAAGACATGCTTAGTAAGGGCGTGAATCCAGCGGTTTCCACTTACACTGTCCTCTTGACGGGATTGTTTCAGTTGGAGCAATGTGATGTGGCAAAAAAACTTTTTCGTGAGATGCAACTTGGTGCAACAGAACCTGATTTTCACACATATTGTGTGATGTTGGGTGGCCTTTGCAAAAGTGGACTCGTCGATGAAGCACTGCAGCTCTTGCGGAAATTGGAAAATGATGGAGTTGAGCTACTTATTACTGTGTATAATATCATTCTTGATGGGCTGTGTAAAAGTGGATGCCTTGATGAAGCAAGGGAAATTTTAAGCGGTCTATCTCTTCGAGGAATGACTCCTGACGTTGCGACGTATAGCACGATCATGGATGCTCTTTGCAAGCAGGGTTTGGTGGAGGAAGCTGAAGTGCTTTTTGTCCAAATGGAAGCAAACGCCTGCTTGCCAAATGAGATAACCTACAATATAATTGTGCGAGGACTGCTTGACGAAGGAAAATATGAGGAAGTGGTGGCGTATCTTGATAAAATGGTTGGGAGAAGCTTTACTTTAAATTCATCGAACATGTACCAGCTTTTGAAATTAATTTCGAAAAAGGATGCCCCTGCTCCTCTCCTGAAGATGATTAAAAAATTTCAGAATGATACGAATGTCTGCTTGCAGCTCTTGAAGTCTCAGGTTCCTTTGAAGCTACAAATGTCTGATTGCATGAATGCGAAGAAGAGATGCTAGGAATTCCTGATTATGAATTTTCTACAGATTTAAATTGGAGAATGTGATAAACTCTGCGTTTCCCACTTCTTTGTTTGGATATGATGATTAGTTGGTCTATCTGCTATTCTGATTTTGAGCATGTTAATATCTTTGATCGGTGAGCTTAAGCATGGGTTATCTTTGCCTATTGATGGTTCCGAATTTTTTAATGCTTGAAGTTCATTGTTGTGCCTGATTCGTTTTAGCATTTACGTTTCACTAGCTTTAATGGGATAGAGACAGATCAATGAATTATCGTGCAAGAATGCTTTGAGTCTTCATGTCCGCGCATGTATTTTCTCAAGCACTTACTAGTTTATTTTCTCAATGTTTGTCTTCATATTCGTTGCATTTTAAGCAACCATTCCTCATTGAACTCCTTCACCCTAACATATGTGTTCATGACTGCTGATTTTGGCAGAGGTGCGCTTGTGACAAGTGTATAGTTTTGCCGGGTTCGGTTGCAAGTATAGATATCTAACAACATCAAGGAAGTGCAGAAATGCAATATTCGATCCGTGAATGCTGAGTTTCCCTAGTTTATACTGATTATTTGACAGTCCGGTATTTTGTTTTAGCAAATTGAGTCTTCTTGTCTGTGCATGAATGCTAAATTTCTCAGTATGTGTGTTCATATTCTTTGCATTGTAATTAGCAACCATTCCTCATTGAACCTCTTCACTGCTGCATTTTGACACAAGTGTATATTTTTGCTGGTTTCGATTGCATTTTTAGATATGTCGACATTTAGGAAGCGTAGAAATCGAATATTCGATCCATGAATGTCGAGTCTCTTCTGATGGGGTAGTCTTGAGAAACATTTCATTGCAACTGTTTGATATATTTTATTTTATGATCATCTTTTCCTCCTCCTCTTCTTTTTATGGTGTCTGCTTTCCTCTTTGTATGTTTCTTCTGTTTTCACTTTTCTGATTTCGAAGCACAAGCTTGGTTCGAATCTCTGCCATAGTTTGTTCTTTTTCAGTCTCTTTCTCCGCTTTCTGTTCCTCACTTCCTGTTCCTGGAGCGACTGAATTGCATTGTGCTATGTTCTTTCATATATTAGAGTGATGAGTTTGAGTATGATCAGATGTTCTTTCTGGTTGTTCATGATCTTATCGAGGTTCATTATTAGTACATATAATTCTGAGATGATGTTTCCGTGCTGCATCTCTGCTCTATGATTGCAAATTGCTGTTCACATGTATTTGTTCCTTGAACAGGGATGGGGTTGAAAGAGAAGGCAAGGAATGTTATTTACTTGAGGTCCCTAAATCTGGGTTAGAACTGCACAAAGTGCAGTCTCCTCACCTAGTGTGTGTATATATATATTGCAATTATATTTATTAGGAATTATTAAATTTCTATTAATTAATTTTTCGTTCCTTAACTTTGATTTAAAATAAAAGTCAAGTAAACGCTATATTAATGTTATCTTGGGGGAAATAGTTGTAAATTAATAGTGTAAATCTCCCTCTTTTAAATCTAAATCACCCCACACTCTAATATCATTAAATTCTCAAAGAGGACAACAAATTCAAATAATTCATTCCATCATTAATTTCTTTATTCCTTTTACCCATCTCAATTTTTTAAAAAGAAACCTAAATACCTCTTTAAAATAAGGCAATTGAAATATTTTTATTTGAATTTATCAAATAGAAAGTCTCTTATTAGACCGCCTAACAGTTAGTCATAAAACAAATTCGGTCCAATAACTTTTAGTTTTAAATTATAATTATTTTATGAGAACGTCTCCCGTAAGATCAACTAACGTGTAGACCAACCATGAAAATCTCGTTTCAATAACTTCTAGCATCAAATTATAATTATTTCATTTTGAAAGTTATGGAGGCAATTGAATAAACTATAAAAATATTTACTATGATCTGGGTCGATATGGATCGATTTGGGTTAGTTTTGTGACCATGTCCGACCCGTCCCGATCCGAGCCAAGCTGTAGAAATTTTGACCCGACCCGACCCATTTGACCCTAATTTTAGGTCAATTTGGGTCGGGGCAATATGACCAGCCCTAATAACTAATGCACGTTTCATAATAAATTTTTAATTTTACAACTAAAACCTTTCACATTTCTATAATTCTAATTCAACCCGTCTTTCCATGAATTGATGGAAAGATGGTATTTCCCAAAATTTTGTCCAAGTAAATTTTATGATATAAAGTGTATAAAAAAGCTAAATAAAATTAAAAAATGTAGTACTACATTTGTATCGGTTGAATTTGTAATGACACTATTCATTTGGTCAGAATGGACTAAATGTAACCTTAAAATTCATATACACTCAAAAAATGGGCCGAAATGAGTATCTTAGAAGCGCTCAACTGTTGAAATACATAAAATGGCATAGTGGGAGAAATATGAATGTTTTGAAAACCCTATTCTACTTTCCCTTCATATTCGAGAAAGATGATCCATCTAAGTAATCTTTTCTATTGATCTGCTGATTCATCTTACTGAGATAATACGATCTATTAACCCGACGGTTATTTACTATTTGCTTATATCCATAGACTAATACAATCATAGAATACATACGTGATATTGATCCTATTACGATTCATCGGTCTGATTTAACACCTCTAATTGAACATTGCTTAATATTCATTGGTACAAAATTTTGTAATTTTGTCAATACTCTATCATGTATTCATGTATGTTCTTCATGCCCAAGAAACAAAAGACTATATACAAATATAACCCTATATACTTTTAATAAGTGCACATATAATTCTGAGATAAAATTTAGTGCAAAAATGACCCTAACTACTTTACATAAGTGCAAATATAACCCTAAAGACTATATTTCGGCATTGACTGTCCATTTCCGGCTATCGACCGACCAGAAATGACCAATCAAAATTTAAAATACTAAAATGCCCTTTGCCAGCCACCACCTTCACTGCTCTACCATCTCTGTCGCCGCCGCATCTCCGTCGTCGCTGCGACCCTGTGTTAATTCATCCTTCGTCGCTCCACCATGCCACCTCCTCTACTACTCTGCCATGCCACCTCCTCCTGCTCTACTACTCTGCCATGCCACCTCCTCCTTCTCTCCCCCACCACCATCTCTGCCTCCACCCATCTCAACCCTTCTTCCTCCTCTCCGCTGCTCTGCCACACCACCTCCTCCGCCTTTCCCCTTTCCTTTAGTATTTTCCCCGCCGCACTGAAGATAACAACATTCAAAAGGCAATTGGACAAAATTCATAGATTGATGACATAGACCTTATAGAAATTAACAAACTAAAAACGAACAGAACATGAGAATTAAAAGAGAGGACGCGAGAGTTGGAGTCTAATGGTAAAATCTTTTGAAAGCTCTGAGGCACCAAACGTCTCATTGTTCTTGGCTAAGGTACTAATGGCAGAGGAGCTGATTTCCTACACCTTATTCCATACCGGTCTATTCTCCAATATGTCGCCCAAAATCCCAAATCCGTTGCTCAAAATCTCAAACCCCTAAATACAGTCTTAGATATAAACCCAAATACCAAATCCGTCGCATATCCGTAGCATATACTTGAAAAATATATCTCTCAATTTTCTCTTCCAATATGCAGGCCATAATTTGTGAAGTCTGTGGCAACGGAGATGTCGAATGTGCAATTACCGCATGTTCTAGATGCAAAAATTCTCATCGACACCTGTAAGATCATGCTTCCTCTAGCAAGCTGAACTAGTTTCCTCCATTTTACGTACACTTTTAATATTGATGGTCTTATTCTAGCCATTTCCAGTGCCAATGTAATCTCATTTAGCAAAATTTTAAACTTAATTTTGCTTCTCAATTTTTGTAGGCACTGCATGACCCCCTTGCAGTTAGTTCCCCCGGAAAGTTGGTTATGTGAGGACTGTGATGGACAAGATCAATCCTCATCACGCTTGGCAAAATCAATTATTACAAAGGAGTTAACGGGGAATTCAAGTAAAAGGCCTCAGCAAGGGCCTGGTCTATCTATAAATGGCCCTGATTATGCAAGGCGTAATTATATAGACAGGATAAAGTATGCTGGCTATGGTAAACCGAAGATCCTGTCTGATCAGGAGGTCAAAGAGCTGGCGTCTGGAACTAAACAGCTTACCAGTACAATGAAAAGAATCACCACTCATGTGAATGCCATGGCTCGAAAAGAATCTCCACAATCATTCAAGGAATTTAAAGGTTAGTAACTGTGTCATTTCTTTACAAATTTCAGGGTACATGACATGGAATCTTGAGATAAAAAGTTGCTGCTATTATGATATTGCTAATCTTCTTTGCAAGGACTGAGAACCGGAACAGACTTTGAATGAAACTTTCAAGAATGGATTTGTGCTGGCCCCACTAATCTCAAAACCTATCTT
>JAULKL010000008.1:5466286-5483417 GCA_032355745.1 Rubia rechingeri
ACGTCTCTCACTGATGATCTTATTGAAGCAAGTTCTGCTTGGATGGTTTGAGCATGGCTCTGGCCAGTTCATTCAGCTTCATAACTTGTCAACTCCATCAGATTTTCCAATATACAATCAACAAATCAATGAGAACTGGTCCTCGGAGAGTTGTATGTTGGTTTTTTGTGGATCCGTCTCTGCAATTTTCAACAGGACAATATTGAACTTGTCCAGCAAAGGTTGATGCCCAAAGTTGGCATCAATTTGTGGCTGGTACGATGAACAGATTGAGATACCAGCATCAACAACCACATCAGCAATTTCTTCCCCAATTTCCATGTCAAAATTGGATATAGGCTGTTGCTTGAGAATGATTTTGAGGGATACAGGTCTTTCGAACAGCTCTTGTTGTTGATATTTCGTGGAAACCATGAAAAGTGTTGAGGTGTAAAATCTCCGAAAGATGAGACAAGAGAGAATCTTCACTGCGAGCAAGGCATCATCATCAAGAAATTGTTTGGACAACTTTGAGATTGAGTATAAATCTCGTAGGCTTCATGTTTCGCACCAATGATGAAATTACGGACAACATTTCTTTCCTATCGAAAGATATGAAGACACCATGGAAGAGGTACATATGCGGTATTGATAGCAATGGTTTCAGAGTGAGCCAATAAATCTTTCCTAGCTTCTGCACTCCCCTTGGATGAGACCCTTCAAGAATCTCATTTGCACTCTCAAGGGATCTATTTGTTCAGTAAAATTCACTATAATCTCCAGAACCCAAGCAAGGATTTCCAAGATTTCATTAGTCATAAGAGAAGTTGAATGAGGAGTCCAACATAGTGACATACCATCCATCCATTTCCTCCTGCAGTAAATAAGTGAAAAATATTACCGCCAAGGATGCACCACTTGCATTACAAATACTATGCAACCTCGCAGCTTTTTTTCGAAGCTTTTCCTCAATCCGTACCAGGAAGTGTTTGAAACTTGCATCATTGCGTAACGTTCTCCCACAAGCTAAGTATCAGATCCTCAAAACTTATTTCATGGGAAGGATCATCCATAAGCAACTCTGCATCATTTAGTGCAGAAGAAATGCAGGCAATGATGGTGGCAGAGGACATCTTAGTCGCAGACTTTAAATGGCACAAATGAACCAAAGTAAGAACAAAATTCAACTACAAATCAATAAGATGGAAAAGAAAATCAGAAAAGTTAATATCGAATACCTGAAAATGAAATTAGCTGAGATAGATGGTGGAAGCTGCGATGCGTGAACTTGAAGAATGAAGAAGTGTTGGCAGATGCAGATTCACGATGTCTTCTCTGGTCTCTGGTAAAGAAAGACTTGGTACTAATTTATTACTCACGTCTATGCATTTTTTTCTTCTATACTACACAGATGGACAAGTTGCATAAAGACATCAATAAGGCAGACATTATTGATTTCTTCTTTTTTTTCAGCATTAAATAAATACAAGAATTAATAAAGAGCCAAAACCTTTTTCTTTTGTTTCAATTTTAAAGGAAAACACAATGAACAAACAATTTCTATTACTTTGTCCAAAAAATGTTTTACATGCACTTTCTGCTTAATTGGCATCTAATTGCTGCTAATCATCATTCTGATTGTATGGGGTTTCCTAGAAGCTCTTGAAGAACTGATACAAGCTCTTAAGTCTTCATCACATGCCACCAAAACACACTCTTTCTCCTCATCTTCATATTTACCACTAAAACTTCCAACTCGTAGATTCAGGCGTAATGCCACTTTCTCCTCCAACTCCAACTTCGTAGATGAAAGTGAAATCTCAAACTTAATAATAATGCCATCTTTGTGTAGTACCTTTACCATGATCTTGCCCTCATCTTTTAACATTCTTGTCTTAGAAGGTGAGCCTTGTCTAAGACATGAAAGGTTGGAAACAGACTCTTGTTCCATCCTCTGATCTTCCACATTGCCCTTAGTAGCTTGGATGGATTCCTCAAGAGTACTCTCGGATTTATTTGTTTTGCGAGGTGGCCACCTGAAAATGTCATGCTTTCTCCATATACGCTTTAATGTAGACCGACTCACTGCGAACATGGCAAATGCAGGTGTGGCATTAACTATTCAGAACAATATATGAATGACAGACACAGTAGGCAATAGACTAAATTCTAGCAAATTTTGAGGCGGACCTTCAAGAATGCGAGCAGCATCTTCAAGTTTTTTATCCGAATATTGGTGGAGAGTGTTGCAGTCAATTCCATATTCTTCATCTAATTTCACTGCTCTTTTTTGTCTTTTACTGGTGGTGGTACCTTTTACACTACCCACTCCAATTCTTTCGTTGATGTCATCTAATACCCCGTGTGGTTGTTGAGATGAAGAATCTAACCGCTTTTCTGTGACTGGAGATTCAACTCTAGATGGAGACTGGTCGCACACATTCCTTTCTGCTTCTCCAATGTCTGCTGGTTGATCTAGCCGCAGTTCTGCAACTGAGGTTTCAGTCATAGGAGGATATTTGTCATGTACATCCCTATCTGCTTCAACAGCAACTGGCTTCGTTGTTATTCCACGGACAATCGAATTCCAATCAAGTTTAAAAGAATTGTTGGATTCTGATGGGTCCTCATAAAGTAAATCCTTTTGAGTTGAATCAAGAGGTTCCTGCATGTTGACCATGGAGATTGATTTACTAAGCTAATCATGAGAGGAGAAAACCATGGATTTGGAATCCCTTTAAAAGGTGAAACGTGTGTTTGCCTAGATTACATTTGAATTGAAATCTTCGAAATATTGAACTAGTTGTGTTTACTCTACATATAGGAGAGGCTCTCATCCCCTTTAGGATAAGGTTAAGTAACGGGTTTTGTGAAGAGAATTATCCAAAACAAACACAGACAGGTATGATCAACGCTGCACAAAAGGTAGCGCTAGCACACGAGACAGACATGGGTAAAAGAATGAACGTAAAATTGGACTAATTTGATACATATACATCATATCTGACTATAGTTCAAAACTGATGTTGGATGTAAACTAATTGGATTCACGCAGAATTCAATATTTGCCCAGCACATGCTTTACAGACACACAGAATAGAACAGTACAATTTACAAAAAAATACCTCTTCTGCTTCACTCGGGACACCGGATGATAATCGAGGAGATATTGCTTTGTCTTCATCAAATAGCCCTAAACCTGCAATTACAAAAAGATCATCACTCATTTCTAAAAGGGAAAAAAAACAGACCTACACATTCTAATTGGTATTACTTTATTCCTTTTCTTTCTCATTCGGTCCCTTCTCCTAAGTTCCAACTTCTCAATTTCTGCAGTAAGTTCACAAAGCAAGGCTGGATGAGCCGAAATTATCACAAGGGAGCCAACAAGATTATTAAAAGACCAATGTCTTAACAACATGACCAAATCAAAAAGGTTCAAGACCAATTTCTGTGAGAGTCTAAGGCTCAGCTCTGTTAACTTTTAAAAAACATTTTGGGGGCCAATCATATTTGCTTTCCTCCAACGTATGCAGCGTCAAGTACTCATAAGGGAATTTTGTCATCTAAAATTTATAGGGACATACTACTATTCTACTAAGTGGATACTGATGCTTTAGATGTTAACAGTGATCTGAATAATTGAAATTCAAGGACAAATTTTACTGGTTTTCTGATTTACATAGTATGCACATAATATAAAGAGAAAAGGCTCATACTTGGCCTTGTAGACATATTATGGAGATGAAAAGACACATTTATTTACATTTTCCAGTTGGGATTGCCAAGAAAAGAAATGAGATGGTTTAACACAAAAAAGACTGTTTATCTAATTCAGTGTTGCTCACTGAAATAGCTTGTGAGTCGCACCTGAAACTTCCACCTTAAGAAAGAAACTCACTCTCCAAAATCCATGGTTTCTCAAATGGAATTGATGTGTTTATGTGTAGGAGGAGTAGAGTTTAATGAAGGACTCTCTTAACTTTATCAGTAAAATAAATTAGCAACGGCGGTGAAAAAAGAAATCGAAATGGTTCATACAGTCCAAAACGACTCTGAGTTCAAAGTCCAGGTCTTCGTCACCACTAATCTCTTGGTGGCTTCACAGTTCACACATATCCATGCCTAAATTTTATTTTGGTGAAAGGGCTAATTTGTCAGATGTTTTGCGAGGTGGCCACCAGAATATGCTAGGGTTTCTGCATATACGCTTTAATGCAGACCGACTCAATGCAAAAAAGGCAAATGCAGGTGTGATATTAACTATGCAGAACAACAGACACATTAAGAAATAGACTAAATTCTAGCAAATTCTGAAGCTGACCTCCAATGATGGGAGCAAAATCCTTGAGTTTTTCACTTGCGTATTGGTGAAGAGTGTTGCAGGTCACAGCTCCATTTTTAATTGAACTGCTGGTGTTATCTTGTGTATGACCTGCTCCAATCATTTTAATGTCATCTAATATATCTTCTGCTAGTTGAGATGATGAATACAGCCACTCTTGGTCCCACATACTCCTTTCTGCTACACCGATGTCTGGTTGATGATCTAACGGCAGTTCTGTGACTAATTCAACCCTATTTGAATATCTCTCAGGCAGATCATTTTCTGCGTCAAAAATATCTGCTTTCGTGATTATTTCAACTTGGTCTTTCGATACCCAGTGAAATTCAACAATGTTTGATTCTGATGGGTCGTCACTAAGTAAATTATTTCTAATTACATCGAGAACTTCCTGCACGTAGACCATGGAGTTTAATATCACTGAGTTAATCATGAAAGTAGAAAATGATGGCTATAGAATACTGTTAAAATTTGAAATTATACCGGGGATACAGTATAAGAATTGTGTTTGGAATATGGAATAATTGAACTTGGGATGTCTACATTACATACAGGAGAGGCTCTCATTCCCTTCGGAAAATAAGTTAAGTATCCCAATGGTTTTCTAAAGAGAATTACCAACAAACAACAAAATGCAGACAGGAATTTCCAAAGTGATCGATACTGCAACAAAAATTAGCATACCAAGGGACAGACAAGGGTAATAGAATGCAAGTTACCGAAGACATGTAGTTAACAGATTAATTAAATACACATACTAGCATCATTCCGGATAATAATTTTGAACTGTGGTAGGATCAAGGATGAAAATTATTGAGATTCACAAAGAATTTATAATTTTCTACTTCACATGGAGATGGAAATAGAAGCAAGTGGCACAACACGGGTAGATCAGTACTTCTTCTGATTCACTCAGTTGACTAATTGATGACCGAGGTGAGTCATCAACAAATGGCTCAAAACCTGCAATTACCAACAAAATTCACACTCATTTCTCAAAGGAGAAAATAAACTACTACATAGTTTAATTATAAGAAGAAGACTTACAACTGCTTGCTAATGTTAAAGTGTAAGCATTCAAATCAGAACTAGGAATGAGTGGACTGGCCAATCAATTACGTAATGTGGGAATTAATAGCCTAAATGTTCAATGTGGAACTCTTACTGCTAACATTGAATAGACAATCCTACGTTCATTTGTTTCTAGATACATATCATTTCATAAGTTTAATGTGTCGGTTGGTGCCTGAGGATAGGATTTTAAATGGTTTGCAGAATAAAATTTATGATTTTTCATTGACCTTGTCATGAAACGAACTCCACTTTCAAATGCAATCGAATTCACAAATCACACCCTTCAATTCCCATGGTTTCACTAAGTCCAAATTTGGGTCTGAACATAGTCTTATGAAACAAGGGGGAATAATCTTCCCTACCATGATGAAGACGATGGGGAAAATTGAGCCTTGCTGAGCTTCCATAAATTCTGAGTGCAGCTTCATCATAAGCAAGGGCTGCCTCCTCTGCAGTGGCAAATGTGCCTAACCACTTACGAGCTGCTCTGTTCGGATCATGAATTTCAGCAGCCCACGTGCCCCAATGTTTCTTCCGTACTCCTCTGTAGATTCCGTTGTTCCCTAAACGTGTCCAAAAAGTGTACTTTAATCTTATCAGAATTCAGAAAGGATCATAGTACTTGCAAACCTAGGCAAACATGGAGAAGTATGGGATAGTTGGACATATAGACCAGGTTTAAATGGTAAAAGACCAACTGAAGGAACATTTCATTGAAAGCTATACACAAACAGGTAGCACGCACCTGAATCTCGTGTATTAGCTGCTGACTTTCGCTCTCCAAACCTTGAAGACAGAGTAAGAAAATGAAAAGCGTGGTTCCTCACAATCATTCAAACTAAAGAGAGATTCAATTGGTCAAAATGGATTAACATATGAAACAACTGAAGAGATGTTACGAGTTGGGACTTTGTTGGGAATGATGATTAGGGGCTTTGATGGGGCGGTGGGTGCAGGGGTCTATCCCTCTGCTCGACAGCTTCCTTCTAATGTGCGAATTCCAGTAGTTCCTCACCTATTCGTCGGTCGGTTCGCCAAGGCAATTTCCCAGCGATCTGGGACCACCTGAATCAAACAAAACAACCCCATACTTAAAATCAGCATTTAATGGGAGAACCAGAAATGTAGGGCTTTTGATAAGATTAAAGATACTTGTTGCCGAAGAGGCTGTGGAGCCTGATGATGAGCTCTTCCTCCTCGCCGGTGAAGGTGCGGCGCGTACGGTGATTGATCCACCGGAGGAGGCAGTTCTGGGAAGGACTGCCAGCTGCAGCTGCCATCGCCGTGGGCTGAGATGTGAGCAATGAGGCGATCGTCTTCTTCTTTCGTCCACTCTTCCATTTCCTTGCTCTCAGTTTCCGGGTTCCCCATTTCCCAACTTTCTCTGCCCTTATTTATATACTCGCTTTAAATTTTGAGGTCGAGTAACTCAATAGTTCACACGATCAACTCTTTGATGCTCTTAACTGTGGTTTCTGATTTTTTATAATAAAGAAACCCAAATGAAATGATTCAACAGTTCATAGAGTTCAGCCGTGTCGTTAAGTCGAGGTCTTTGACTCTTTGTCGGATTTCGGATTTAATAACCAATATTCTTTCCCGCCAATTGGTCTATTTGACTAATTGAGTACTACACTCCGTCTCATTTTTATTAGCACTCTATCCATTTTAGCCAGGATTGTTATACAAAATATATGCTATTACTTTTATGTAAATATATTATATTTTACTATTTATTAATAATATTATACTCCCTCTGGTTGTCTAATATTGACACCAAAGAAATGACACATTTTTTTAAAAGTAAAATGAGTGGAGGAAATTGTATAGGGAGAATAAAATGTAAATTGTGTGGATGAAAACAATCTAATATTTACCAAAAAAGGCAAGTGCCAATATATAAAAATCATCCCAAAAAGGAAAGAGTGCCAATATAAAAAATCCAGAGGGAGTATTTATTTCAATGAAATAAAATATTAATAAATATAATAACATTAAATTGTGCATCATGGGTGTTATCTAATTTACACTAAACCTAATCATAAATCTACCTAACAATTCTCATACCCCAACCACCTTCATTACTCTCACCCATTTCAACACGAATGTGAATCTCTGCTTTCTCATCCAATGGTTTTATCACGCATCGAGATTCTTCAATTCTGAAAAGTTGCTCCACCTTTGTTTGTTCTTACTCTTCATCAAATCCTTTCGGATTATCTCACTTACAGATCTTCCCTCTCAACTCCCCATCTCCCTCATTTTCATCTGCAATTTCGTCCCTAAATCGTTCTTCTTTTGACCTCCTCATCTTCCCCTTATTACTAGGTCATGAAAATTAGGGATTTCGTTGGTTGTGGGTTCTTGTGCATTGGGGTTTGCTTTGAATGCTTCTCTTCGACAGAGAAGCTCCAACCTTCAAAGGCTCTGGAAACTGTAGGAGATATTTTATGAATATCTTCTGCAATATTCTTGTACTTTATATAGAATCATTTTCCAATTGTGATTGTGTATATGTTGCATATATATTGTACCGGTGTATCATCAATGAAAACACACGTTCATATTTTACATGGTATCAGAGCCTAAATCCTGAGAACCCTAAAATTTCCCCTACTTGCATTTGAAGTTGTCGCCGCCGCGCTCCTTCTCTGTCCGCCGATGTCGTGGTTAACACCGCAGCTGCTGCCGAGAAACTCCACAATGCCACCGCCACCTCTTCTGATTAGCAAGCATAGCCGCACTCTCTATGCTCCGTCATGTCCTTTCTCTGCCATTCACGTGTGCAGCCGCCTCTGTCGCTCACGCGCCACTGCTGCTACCCGGTGGATCTGCTGAATCATGTTGAGATTGAAAACCTTGATGTCGAGCCTATCGTCCATGTCGTCCCCATCGTCAATGTTGTCGATCCGCCACCGCTAGTGGAAGATCCGTTGTAACCTGACGACGACTTCGCTCTCCGTCAAACCCTCCGCCAGCTACTACTCGACGCTAATGGTTCGGCCTCTTCCGATCTTCGGTGCCATGCCAAAGATTTCGCCACTTTATCTGCCTCACATCCTTAATACGTTCATTCGTCAGATCACACAGGTTTACTTATCTCTTCTGTGATCTTGAAGGGTGATAATTATAATGACTAGAGTACTGATGTTCGTAATGCATTTAATTCTAAGCGGGAGCTTGGTTTTCTTGATGGCTCTATCACCAAGCCTTTACCCAGTGAACCTTTTGCTAATTATTAGAGAAGTGTGATTTCTATGCTTGTTGGTTTGATTGTTCAGACACTCGATCCATGCATTTGTTCTGTTATCACTTATTATGACTCTCTTAAGGAGCTTTGGGATGATCTTCAACAGCGTTTCTCAGTTGGGAATGACCCACATATGTGTCAGATTCATGTGAACATTTACAACTATCGTCAGAATGGTCAAGCCATCAATGCTTACTTTGGTATATCCCAGAAGTTGTGGAATGACCTGCTTGTTTGTATGCAGCGACAAATATGCATGTCATGCCCAGATGCTGCTATCGTTCAGGCTGAACGTGAGAAGGAGACAGTTCATCAATTTCTCATCGGTCTAGATGACAACTATGCTACTCTTCGCTCATATATCCTTGCACAGGATCCATTGCCCTTGCTCGACAAAGTTTACTTTCTTGCTTATCAGGAGGAGCGCCAGAATACTGTTATCACAGCCCGTGATTTTGTTACTTCGGCAGACACTATGGTTTTTGCTGCAAGTCGTCAGCCGCAATCCTCTGCCCCTAAATCTTTCATCACCAAACTTGATGGTTTGACTTGAAGGAATGGCCACAACTCACCAGTTTTATAAGTTGAGGGGTCAAAAGTGTTCAAAAAAAGAATAAAGGGCCAAAGGTGAACGATCATGATAGTTAAGAGGCCACCGAAGTCATTTTCTCTTTTATTTAAACAGTACATGTTGTAAAGTAAGTAATTCAGAGTTAAAGTGACAAATTTAAATTGTCAAAATTTAGTCTCCTATGTTCTGTGTAAAATATAACATATACTAGTTGTAGATTAACATATGCATGTTTTAACAAAACAGAAACGATTCATATTTAACTTATACACGATCTCCTGTAAAAGTTTCATAATTCATAACTTTTGAAATAGGTGCATATTTTAATACAAATGGTACGTATTGTATGGTAATAGGTGCATAGTATATAGGAAAATTTTTAGCGGCATTTAGTTGTTTTTTTTGAACATTTGCCACATGTTTTTTACATGTTCAAAGAGCATAATTCATAGAAGCAGAAGTTTCAACAACAATTTCATTTACATCGAAGGTAATTTAACATCATAAACTCATTCGAATGTGAATTTTTTTTATACTGGACACTATTAGGCAAAATTTCATCATCTTGAAACTAAATTTCATTTGTTTAAAATTGAAATTTGTTGAAGTAGATCATGTTGCTGGGCGAAGATCTCATTACAACTTTTTTTGGACAGTAATCGTCGTTTGGTGGAGGTCCACCCCGCATCTGCCCCAATGAGGAGGGTATGGAGGTAGCTTTGGTGGGGATGAGGCAGGTATGAGTATGAAAATGATAATCGTCATGGGTAGTGGGTCGAACATGGATATTAGTTCACACCCACCCAATCCCGGCCCTGCCCCACCAAACCCGCTATAAACCCACTAATTTAGTGTATTATAAATTATTATTTATCCACAATGCACATATTTTACCCATAATATTTTCATATAAATATATTTAAAAGTTTTACTATTAAAATTATTATAATAAAGTGGTTCTTGGGTGTTTTTGGAGATGTAAGTAAGATGTACAATGGTTTTAAAGTGGGTAGGGGGGCCCAAGTGGGTAATGGGGTGGGATGTATTTTAGATAATACTCGATGCCGCGGGATGTATTTTAGATAATACTCGATGGGGCGAGATGGATTTTAATGTTGTACCCGCCATGAGTGATGAGGTGGGTATGAGTGTGAATGTTTTAGGTGGCCATGGGTATGATGGTATTACAATCCATACCCCACCCCGCCGCATTGTTATCTTTACCCGCACAACCTCTCCTACTCGTCACCCTCTCGCCACCACGATCACCCTGCCACCACCACCACCACCACCCTTCCAACCCCCGCCATCACCACCTTCCACCCTCGTCACCATTGTGAAACCCTAGCCTACCCACCCCTCCAGCCAGTCCCACCACCACTACCTTCCACCGTGAAAACATTTTGATATTATCACTTTCTATATTTTTACAAAGCCTTTAGCCTTAGACACGCTTCAAGTGCAAATCATGGAATCAGGACCATCCACCCTTTTCCTAACTATACAACCTAAAAGGATATCTACTATTTGCATTTTCCATGACAATGATGATAGTATGAAAAGCTTAAGATTTTGTCTTCCAAATGTTACTTGAATAGGCTAGAATAAACAAACCTGACACGACTAATTTATATCCATGTTTATTTACAAATACACCAAAGATTCTAAAACTTTTATCTGGTTTTACACCATCTATTCTTCTCTTTTCTAAATCTAGCAAGCAACATAATGACATATAAATCTAGTGAGCAGCAACAACGCGTATCAGTGTAAATATAAATGACTTGCAGTTGTTACTCAACATTTCTTTCAACTAAAGCCACGGGCCTTTTGATTTCCCACTATAATAGTTGAAGCCACATTTTGACCATTTAATTGTAGTTATTACTGGTCGGAAAATGATGGTGTCTCATTGATCTGAACCAAAATAACCTCTTGAAAACTGTTGCCTTCTCTTTCTATTCGATGAAATCCAAATATAACTTTTCGCACCATCAGGTATCTGCATCAGTGGTAAAAGCTATTAGGACTTTTTTATTTAGGAAAAAAGTAGCTAACATATTTCTGAAGTTAATAACGAAAATAAGCCGAAAGAGCTCAAACATTTTGCATGTTTTCGGGTAAGCAATCATGAAGTTCCTACTACTGGCGGTGGCTAGTCTTGTGAGCACATTTTTTACAGTATTAGAATTGTTTTTAAAGAGTTAAAAAGAGCACCATAATTTTTCTTATAGGGTGTATGATTAGAAATTCTATTCATTCTTCTTGTACAGTTAATGGAACTTGGGAACCGTCTCCAAAATGAAATTTCACTACCCCTAAATATAGAACTTTTCCTCAAGAACTTCCCCTACTTTTTACCTCACATATATGTTGCGTAATAAGCGGATGTGAATGAAACCCCAGCCAACACTTTGGTGACTCAAACTCAAAACCAAACATATTTTATCACATAAAACCTAAACTATACTCAATAAAATTAAATATAATTTAAAACCAATTACCTTCAAGAGTCCAACCATATGTCCGAGGAGAAACGTCGAGCATAGAAGCCAACAAAGGCGAGGCAGTTGCAGTATTATGCGGAAATGGGTTCCAAGCTAGTGGAGATAATTTCAACTGAAGATCATCCAGATGCCAATGATAGAACTCACACTGAGACAACAATGAGTATTTCCATATGAGAATTGAAAGAATAATTTCTCGTAATAATTCTGATATTACTGAATGGAATAAATAGAGTACAAAAGTAGACTAGGTCTACTAGAACTCTAATCTAGTCATGAACCTAATCCATAATCAAATCTAATCTAATCATCATATTGACTTAGTCTAACACCCCCCTCAAGCGGAACGTCGGATGCTCGCCGACGCAAAACTTGGAACGAAAAAACTCGAACAGCGGATGAGAGAGCCCTTTGGTGAAGATGTCCGTAATTTGAAGAGCAGTAGGAATATGAGCAACACGCTGCTTTCCAGAAGCAACCAACTCTTGAAAAAAGTAATAATCGATGTAGATGTGCTTTGCCCGCTTTTGAGCAACTGGATTCTGAGCTAAGAAGATGGTGTTACTGTTGTCACATAACAACAGCGGAGGATCAGACAAAGGAACTCAAAGATCTCGGAGCAAATGAGTGGCTAAACAACCTCTGAAGCAGTGTTGGCTAGCGCCTTATACTCAGACTCTGTACTGGAACGAAAAACAATGGGCTACTTCTTGGCACTCCAGGAAACCAAATTACCACCAAGAAAAATAGCATATCCAAAAGTAGACCGGAGAGTCTCCAGACAGCGGGCCCAGTCAGCATCAGAATACCCCAATACCTCAGGAGAACTAGAAGCATGAAAGGTAAGGCCAAAATGGAGGGTACCACGAACATACCTCAAAATCCGTATAACTGCAACAAAATGATCATCTCTGGGGTCCTGAAGATACTGGATGACCGTGTTGACCAAGAAAGCCAAGTGTAGGCGAGTGATGGTGAGGTACTGAAGAGCTCCAACAATAGAATGATACATGGTCAGATTTTTGAATGGTGGACTGGTTGAACTGTGAAACTAAGATCCAGGAACAAAGGACATGGAAACTAGTACAGCGTCAGACATACCAGCTCGAGTCAGAATGTCCTGAGCATACTTCGCTTGACCAAGAAGTAAACCTGACGAATTAGGTGAAACTTCAAGACCAAGAAAGTTATGAAGAGCACCAAGATCCTTGATCGTAAACTCTCAATTTGTCCGATCAATGAACCATCGAAGAAGAGTCAATCATTTGCTGTAAAAATGATATCGTCCACATCCACAAGGACGATGACCCTCTCGAAAGAACAAATAGAGAAGTGACGGCTAAGCTGCACTAAAAACCAAGCTGAATCAAATAAGTGCTGAAATGCTGGAACCATGCCCGAGGGGCCTGTTTAAGACCATAAATAGCCTTTCGCAAGCGACAAACATAATCTGGATGAATAGGATCCTGATATCCACCAGGTTGCTTCATATAGACCGGAGCATCGAGAACGAAATTAAGAAAAGCATTCTTGACATCCAACTGATGAAGCGGCCAGGAATGCATTGTAGCATTGGCGAGAACAGTCCGAACAGTGGAGGTTTTGACCACAGGACTGAAAGTGTGGTCAAAGTCAAACCCCAGAATATGTGAGAAGCCATGCACCACAAGTCTGGCTTTGTGGCGATCAATAATGCCATCTGGTCGATACTTGAGTCTATAGACCCATTTGGAGCCAACAATATTAGCATCCGAAGGTCAAGGCACCAAGTCCCAAGTGTGCTGGCCACAAAGAGCCGTCATCTCGTCATCCATGGCAGAAACCCAAGCCGGATCCTGACGAGCTGTGCGATAATCCGTGGGCTCAACTGAGCAAGTAGATCAACAGTAAGACCATGAGCAACAATGTCTGAATAATCCCAACGCTAAAGAGCACCAGTAGTCGACCTAGTAGCCATCCGATGAGTGCAAGGCCGGGGTGGAGAGACTCGAGGAGCAGTCGCGGCCAGTGAAGTGGCCGGTGAACCGAGTGGGCTGGTCGGTAAACTAGGTGAGCTAGTCGATGGTGAGATGGGCGGAGCAGGATACATCGGAGCAGCTACTGGATGATCCAAATTGGCAGATCAAACATAACAAGGTGTCGGAATCGATGAGCCAGGAGAGCTAGAAACCAAAGTGACAAGACGAGTAGGAGGAGATGCTACAGTGGTAGAAGTAGGGATATCAGCTGATGTATCGGCAGGATCCAAAAAAGTAGAGACATCTAGAGTGGATGGAGGTACTGAATCCGAACCAGCGAAAAAAGGGAAGAAAGTGTCATCAAACCGAGCAAGTCTGGTGACATATATCTTTCTAGACGTAGGATCCAAACATCGATATCTCTTGGACTGAGAGTAATACCCAAGAAAAATACAAGTAAAACTGCGAGGGACGAGTTTGTGAGATGTATATAGACGAAGATATGGGTACACACAACAACCAAATGCATGGAAGTTCGTGTATATAGGAACTCGGCCATTAATAACTTTATATGGTGATTGTTCGCCAAGAACAGGAGTATGCAGCCGATTTATTGTATAAGCAGCTGCAGCAAAGACGTGAGACCAGTGAGAGAGAGGAACATGAGAGTGGTATAACATAGACAAGCCCATCTTAATAATGTGGTGGTGCTTGCGCTCAGCCCGACCCTTCTACTCAGGAGTATACGGGCAAGATATATGATGGTGAATGCTCTTTTGTCTGAAAGTGAGAGCAAAGACGACCATTTGCGAACTCAGTCTCCCCATCACTCTGAAACACCTTAAGTGTGGAAGAGAATTGGTTCTTCACAAAAACCTCAAATAAGCGATAAACATCCCAAACATCAGACTTGCGTGTGCATTGGATAAAACCACGAGAGCCGGGAATAATCATCAATGAAAATGGCATTGTAGGCGAAACCATCAACAAATAAAATTGGAGAAGGCCCCCATAAATCACAATGAACCAGATCAAGTACCCTAGCAGCACGTTTATCATATGTATGAAAAGATAAAAATTCCCCTTTAGACTTTTCACAGGCTTCACAAAAGGTGGGTTTAGGTAAAATTGAGGAGACAACTAAGGATCCAGAAGCTCGCAAACCAAAAATTAAGGAATACGGTACATGACCAAATCTAGCATGCCAGATTTCAATAGTCGCACGCGACTTATTTGATTCCACAGTAGATAACAAAGCAGATGCACCATAATCTAAAACATAAAGTATATTTTCACTATGACTGTGACCCAAGGTTTCACTAGTGATTTTATGATGAATAGTAAATGTGAGATCATCAAAACAGATAACAACATTTAAATCTCAAGTTAATTTGCTAATGGAAAGAAATTTTTTAGTGATGTTAGGAACAATGAGCACATCATAAAGAGACATGGATTTAGAAATCTGAGAATCACCAACATGAGTAATAGAGAGTTGAGAACCATTACCAACATATACACTGGAAGAACCATGATATAGTGTGATATGATCAACATCAGCGGGATAAGATGTCATGTGTTTTGTGGCGCCAAAATCTACAATCCACTTGGATCTTGGATGCTTAAACTTAGATAAACCACCAAATTAAGTCACGGGCAGAACCATTATAAATTGGAGAAGAATTTCTAGGACACTTTGCAAGTTCCTGAACAGCATACGTGGAAGACAAAACGTGCGCGTGAACAGCACGCACTGGAGGGAAGCAGGCGCATGGACACAACACACTGAAGGCAAGGCGGACGCGTGAACACGACGTGCTGGAGGCAAGGCGGGCGCGTGAACACGAAGTGCTGGAGGCAAAGAGAGCGCGTTGATCTCACGCGCTAGAGGCAAAGTGGGCGCGTGAGTCTCAGTGCTGGAGGAGGCTGCCGTTGAGAATTCTGAAGCAGATGAATCACCGGAGATATGACGCAGTTGAACGCTGGCAGAGAAGCTACTCCAGACGAAGAATCTCTGCCGAAAACTATGAAGGACGAGAATGACGATGACTGGTCTGAGGGAGATCGGAGTTGAAGAGAATCAATCGAAGAGGTAACTTGAAGAAGTCGCTGCCTTCTGCCTTAACAAATCAGATGCAGGAGAGAAACGTGGATGCCAAGGAGCTGATTCGGACGATACCAGAGAGAACCACGGCAACCGAAGAAGTTAAATCAAACGTCGGAGAGAGGAATCCAAGAGAGGTGCCTGAGAGGTTGATTCGTTGGTAAATATTGGTCGGAATCCGATCGAAAATTGACCGAGAGTTGACCGGTAATCAGTCGGCAGGAAAAGAGAGGGGAGGAAGGCCGGAAAAATTAGTGTTTTGGGTTTAGGATCAGAACTTGCTCTGATACCATGAAAGAATGATTTCCCGTGATGATTATGATATTACTGAATGGAATAAATAGAGTACAAAAGGTAGACTAGGTCTACTAGAACTCTAATCTAGTCATGAATCTAATCCAAAATCAAATCAAATCAAAACATATCATCATATTGACTTATTCTAACAAGAATCAACTATATGAATGTGTGAAGTAGAGTCGAACAAGAAACTAAGCCATTGGTGTGGTATTAGGAAAAACTTTTGTAACATGTACCCTACAGGGCCTACAGTCATGCAAGTTTGGATTGGAATCCCATTTTCTCCTTAAGACCAGTGTTGATGAATTGAAAAATCCATTTAGAAGGATAGCTATTTATTGAGTGCATTTTAGTCACAAACTTACAGGTGCAAGTCTGATCACAATTGTAGGTGAGTGGATTACAGGCATGTACTTGCATAGCATCTAGTTTGGTGGCTCCAACATGGATATGGAAAATAGAAGAGAACGGATACCTTGAATCTAAGATTTTTAATACTCTATAAACCAAAACTGTGGCATGAGTTACCTCTCCGCAACTCGGATAGGAAGTCGTTTCATGAACTGCTTCAGGAAAGTTGAAAATTCCAAAGCATGAGAATCTCTAGGCTAAAGTTTGAACATTTTGTTTGATTTCTGGTGGAGATATGTATGACACTACTACTCAAGTCCGATTGTCCATTCGTCAATACTTGCATCACAATGGAAAGGATGACACCAAAGTTGGTTTCCATAATCTGCAATTACATGAATTGTAAATTAAGTTTGAGAAGGACAACATAAGACTCAGAAACCCTAAAATAATACTCCCTCCGTCCCGGAGAAATGGCACACTTGCTTTTGGATCGATTTTTTATGCAACCTGATGTGGAAGTGTTGATGGGAAATAAAGGAAGAGTATTTTGGTAATGGAAGAGTTTACTAATAGATTTAATCAACCTTTTGAGGGATTATATAGTAAATGCACGAGCTCTTTTTTGCCATTTGAGGAAAGATTTGAATTGTGCCATTTTCTGTGGGACGGACGAAAATAGAAAGTGTGCC
>JAULKL010000008.1:5699847-5712545 GCA_032355745.1 Rubia rechingeri
GTATGCTAATGTGGTTAATTTCTTAACCGCTGGAATTTTTCCTAAAGACATAGAGATAGCTCGGTAGAACAAATTAAGGAGTCAACCCAAGTACTTTATATGGGATGATCCGTACCTATGGAATATTTGTTCTGATAAAATTATTAGATGATGCATCCCACTCATTAAATATTTTACTCTCTTCAGTCAATTCTCTTCACACACATTTCAACTTGCAAAAAAAACAACACATAAATCTCTGGTGCAAAACATAGTGAAACAGAGGGAGTATAATAAAAGGAGTGGGTTTCCTGACAGGTGGCTTGTCCATAAGTTTATGGACATGCCTCTTATTTTTTACCTTATACACTGCATTTGTTAAATTACATACTAAATTTAAAAAAATTAAAAATATTTTTTATGTTATATATTTATATTTTTACATTAAAATATATATTATTATTTGTTTTAACTTTTAAAGTAAAATATTTAAATTTTATAAAAAAAAATTGCAACATTTAAGGTAAAAACAACTGTGAACTGTTCATAGTCTTATAGAAAAATCGCATTTTCTAAGACTTTCTCTATACTTTTTATGGACATGCCACTCTACTTTCTAATTTAAAATGTGTGATTGAATGATTTTTTTTATTAAAAGTACAATATTTAATTTGAAAAATACTTCATTTAAATATGAAATTTAAGTTTAACAAATATAGTGTATAAGTAAAAAATATAGTGTACCATCCATAATCTTATATATATACCACCCGTCAAGAGACACACTCACAAAGCATAAACCTGCCAACATAGACCTGGCAAATATGATATAGCAACTTCCCTTAGCATTCCACTAAAAAAAAGACCCGTTCTGGCCCGCAAAAAATTTAGACTAAAACGTCTAAACGTAATTAAACTTGTTAAAACGGATTTTTCTCGGTGCGTTTTGGCAAGCTATTTTTCCTTTTTATTCACGCTGATGTCGCCACTACGTAATTTCACCACATGGATCCACAAGTTGCACCAAAATAGACCGTCCCGCCCGCTCAATGTGTTCTTTAATGCAGTCAAATGTGGAAAAAGGATTGAGATCATACCTTCCTAATTTTAGTCCTCCCCGTTAATCACCCAACAAAGACCGTGCACTTTACACCACTTTCCAACTTCTAATGTTTTACCATCCTTAATCATGCTCATGTATAGTCTAACACCTTGTTATTCCAAATTAATCTCTTATTGAATTAAAATTAAACACACTCTAGAGAAATATATAGTCTAAGACCTTGTTATTCCAAATTAATCTCTAACTGAACCTAAAATTAAACATATTCTAGTGGAAGACTGGATTAATAGATAAGAACTAACTGAAACACTAGCAATTCAAAATTTTACTGATCTGAAGTGCGGATAAGTTAGAAAGAACATGGGCTAAATATTCTCCTTATAGTGCTAACCTTAGTGCTTCTTTAACAACAAATTTAGTCCACATTCCACATTTACGGAAATGAAATGGAACTAATCATGTTCCAACTGCAGTAGGAAATTGACCTACTTTCAATGCAGTGATTAGCACCCATATCTTCACCGTATGGACCAGTTCAGGCTAGGAAAATCCAACTATTTCAAGACTAGGTCATTCCTCGCCTGAAAACACTGTCGAATTCAGCATCTCTCTCCTATTTAAGGAACCATCTGGAGAGCTGATGAAACAAACTACCAACATCACAAATTCTTCTTTCATTTGGACATTCATCAAACACTGAAGGCATTTTCCAGACGAAAAATGGCTCCGGTTAGTTTCGACAACAGCGAATCTTTGTATGATTATGTTGTCCTGAATGGCAATGGCGTTAAAGGCCTAGCAGATTCAGGGATAGAAAAAGTACCAGAGAGATACGTCCAACCATCATCTGAGCGTATAGAGAAGCTCCCAGGAGGCACGTATCAGCAATACGCCTCTCCCATTGATTTATCGATGTTGGACGGCCCTCGCCATGGTGAAGTGGTGGAGTCCATTGTTAGAGCTTCAGAGACGCTCGGATTCTTCCAAGTAGTTAACCATGGTGTGCCTGTGGATCTCTTGGAGTCCCTCAAACAGGCTGCACACCGGTTTTTTGCACAGACGCCTGAGGAAAAGGCGGTTTATCTTCCGAGAGTCAGCCCGAGCCATCTTGTCAAGTATGGAACAAGCTTTGTTCCTGACAAAGAAAAGGCTCTGGAATGGAAGGATTATATCAACATGGTTTACAGTAATGATGCCGAGGCACTCAAGCACTGGCCTAAAGAGTGCAAGTAAGATAACAAACATTAGCTCTTCCTAGATACTATAAATGCTCTGAACTTATCGAGTATACTTCCTATCAGTATCAGATACTATGTCTTATCGCGAGACTCCCAAACTAACATTTCTACTTTAACTTTGTTTTCTCAGAGAAGAAGCATTTCAGTACTTGAAATCCTCTATTAAGATGGTGAGAAGGCTCTTGGAGATTCTTTTCGAGTCGCTTCAAGTAAAACTTGAAGACATGAGAATTGATTCACTAACAGGCCTAAAGATGGTTAACATGAACTTCTACCCAGCCTGCCCAAATCCAGAGCTCACAGTTGGAGTCGGGCGCCATTCTGATATGGGCACGCTCACTGTGTTACTACAAGGTAGTATAGAAGGCCTACAAGTAAAGGTAGAAGAAGATTTATTCTCTGGACGAAAAGAAGAGTGGATAGAGATTCCACCATGCCCTGATGCACTAGTCATCAATGTTGGAGATGCTCTACAGGTAGAATTCAAAACACACAGAGGCTACTACAATAAAGTTGAAAGAAAATTGATCGTGCTATTCAAGCACTACAAAAATTACACTAATTACGGTTTCTGCAGATTCTAAGCAATGGAAGGTACAGAAGTGCTGAACATAGAGTCCGCACCACACATAAACAATCAAGAGTTTCCGTACCAATCTTCACCACCCCAGGACCAACAGAGAAAATAGGTCCACTTCCTGAACTTGTGGAACTTGACGGGGTGGCTCACTACAGAGAAGTAATATTTCAGGACTACATGAAAAATTTCTTTGGAAAAGCTCACGAGGGGAAGAAATCACTTGATTTTGCCAAAATTAGTTCTACAACCCACAATGCTGCTGATTCTTCAATATCTTTTTAATTTGGTTCCAGTGCTTTTTCTGCTTTTAAATTGTAATAGAGTGTAGGATCAACAATAATAGACATGAGAAAAAGGTAGCATGTGCTTGGCCTTTTTTTCTTTTTCAGATAACAGAATCTATTCATTGGGCCAATTCTTGGCATAATTGTATCAATAAAGCTATATAGAAACTACTACAACCCTCCAATCTTTTAAACGAAGGTGTTCTATGGATCCAATTGGAGTTACAAGCCTAAGATGCAATTAACTTACATATAAGACATATGGATGCATTACTTTTTAGCTCAAAGAATAAATACGTTTCTCCTATTAGAGGTGATACTAATATTAATACAAGTACAAGCATCTTCGCTGCACGAAAATTAGCCAAGAAAGCTCAGATTAGCAACTTTCTCTACTGACATATAGCCTGCACTAATACGCCTAAAATACTATTATTTACTCATTCTAAATACATTACCTTGGGTAGGAAATGTTGACTGCCTTGCTGTTTTGTTGCTCTTGAATTGATGGCACCATGCTCTTCAGATGACTCCCAGAAAATTAGATCAGGAAGTCATCTATCTTCCGTGGGGAAAACAGATTCCTGGGTGAGCAGCAACAGTGATGATAGCTGAATAAAATAGAAATTGTTAAAATAGCACGGAAGGCACTAAGTTGCAGAAAATTACTTCATTTTAAAGGCAATTCCTGAGCAACCTGTTGGATGAATAATGCCAGAAAAAGAACACAGCATTCAGTGAAAATTTTGAGAAGTTGGATTCAAAACAAGAGAAAGCAGAACGATCCTGCTTCATGGTTCAAACAAGTGGTGAATGTTGTGGTATTGTATGCCTAGATCACAGACACTCCGAAGAAACAAAAAAAAATGTTTAGAAGTAATCATGCGGGGGTTGACAGAGAAAAGGGATTAAAACTGTCCAATTTCAAACACTACTTATTTACTAAAGCTGTACAAACCTCTGTCCCAGCTACAATGGCACCGTAAAGTGGATGAGCAGCACATGATGTGACATACTCAGAGAGTGGGATAAACATGTTCAGATTTTGCTTTCCATTTGTTCCAACCATAGCCTGCAAATCCTCACTAAGAGCAACAAAATCTGCTTAAGCCATATTCTTTAGCATAATTCTGAATTCAACAGCTTTCACTTCTCAGTTCCATATTCAAAAAAGCATATTCAGAGAAAATTACAGGCATCTCTAATAGAAAATGATGACAATTTCAGAATGTTTTCAGTGATTGAATATTAAAGATTAATTAGAGAACAGTAAACACCATTTGATTTTCATGTTTCCATTATAGGAGCAATAAACACCAATGAATTGGCTCATGAATTACAAAAGGTAGTCATTATTTAAAAAAACAAAATGAAATGCCAGATTATACATCACATGGATTCTTACTTGTAGTCCACGTGGCATGGGGACGTGGAGTCTGATAGAAATCTAAGAGATGGAGTCCAGAGTTTGAAGACGATCCAACCACATAGATCTACACAAAATTTTGTGAGGTGTAGAGTAATAATTCAGAACTCTATAATTCCATACATAAGTGACTATGGAAACATGGAATTATCAACACAGCCCGAAGGAACAATAAACCAATGGAAACTTGCAAAGCATTGAATCCGGTAAAAAGATGACCAGTCACTCAAATTATATCAAAAGCTTACTATGAAAAGATATTTTTTAGTCCAACTGCTTAAATTGCAATCAAGTGTGACCTTAGCAGCTTCTAAATCAGATGGTGGGATGCCCTTCAGAAATTAAGTCACGTTGAATAAAGAAATTATAATGAGGTCATTAGCCATCAAAGATGAGACTTACTGAAGCTTTCATCAGCCATTTCAAATTTACACCAAAAGCATTAAGAATACATGAATTTCTACGACACGCGTCTTGGTGAAATTGCAGTCCAGAAGAAAGCCAATCAGGACATAATACTAATAGAGCTTTTTCCATCATCTTCAACTTCAAGCACACATTAAATAGCCTACCGATAACCACATGGGCAAATGCAATAGCAGGAAGCTACTTTGCATTCAGCGCATTTAACAGTGCAGTATCCACAATACTGATTACATTGCTGTAGATGACACAAGTGATTTCAGGAAAAAGAACTTGGACAATAGGTAGTTTGAGGCCCATTATTGTCCTAAAATCCTTGAACGATCAAAGAGGTCACAGCCAGAGAAGCTTATACGAGCCTCAGCCATCATGTGCAAATGGTTTAAATCTGAAACATTAACTTCCTATCCTATTTCACATTTAATGATCCTTACTCTCATCTTCAATTGTATTATAGAAAAGAAGAGACAAAGGTAAAATAATATGCATTTAATAGTCCAGAACAAAGTTCACAGATAAAATAGCAAAAGTTAAATGGGTATTGCAATAAGGTGTATACAACTAAAATCAGTTCACAGCAAAAGTAAATATGAATATACTTACTGAGTGAGCAGGTAACCATGCTGGTTGTCTCATGTATGACAGATAAGTCAAGTCACTGTGGTCATCCCTAAAATATCACATGGTAAAGGGGGGAAAAGGTGTGTTACACACACACACAGAGAATGTAACATTGATCAACTAATGAAATCCTTCCAATACTCACAACCAACGGGGAGGAGGACAATGAATATGTGTCACTTTGAAATCATGGATATCAAAAACTCCCGACCTGAGCCAAAGTAAAGAAGGCATAAGTTAACAGTTGCATAGCTGTCTCATACATCTCTGTAAACTTTTGGACAAAGACTTTGTTTACTATTTTATATGCAAAATGCCTTTAAATAGAACTTACATCTTATTTGAGCATGTTTAAGGTTCTATTGAAGTCCTAGAATGAAATTTGTGAGCATTCTTTGATTGAATTCAGTACTACTTAAAACTTAGATTCAAGGAAACCACCGGAAAATAATAATTTTCAAGGTGATTAATGCTGAACCATTTATATCCTCTCATAAATCTGTAAAATCATTGGGCACTTAAAGAAAACTAGGCGAAGTTATAAACAATAAGATAACAAGCCACCTACCAACCATCATCAAGATGAAAGGCTAATTGATAAGGGCAAGATGGATTCTGATCAATTGATATTATTTCCTTTGAGGCAATATGTGACTGAGCCTGCAGTGAAATAAAAAATGAGCCTTCTATATGGATCAGAATATGTACAGAATCAGTAACTTAATTCAACAGAGAATTTATATCGATAAAAATAAATTTTCTTCAAATCTGTAAATTCTGTATACCTCTCTTTCCAAAAATAAACAGATGAATAAATTAAAATTAAAACTTCTCATCAACCTTATTGGAACAGTAAGAAGCATAATCTGAAACTTTTCAAAACCAAGAATAGTTACAGAATTTCATGGATATCACCCAAACAAAGTTGTGTAATACATTTAGGAGAAACCAATGTCATATGGAAGAATCTATCACAGATAAGCTGATATACCTTCAAAGACTCGATTTTCTCCAGTTCATAGGATAACTTCACTGACGTTATAGGAGAATAAGATGCCTATAAAGAGAAACAGTAATGTAATGGGACATCAGTAATAAGAAATATCATGCTACTGCTTACAAAATTACACTAGACTACAATCTCGGTTTCCGCTGTGATATACCTAGAAGGAAAAGTATAAGGGATTTGGAATTTAGCATCTATGTCTTGCACTATTGCACACCACAATAACGTCATTTGTAGCCTTAAGATCTTAGGTGCTGAAAGTAATAGTGTATAAATGACTAGAGGTGGAAACTGTAAAGTGAACTGAAACAAAGCAACAACTAAGCCTTCATCCCTTTACGTAAATTAGCTACATGGATTATATCTACTGGTCATGTTCAGTTGAGACATGTGACATTGCTATTTGAATATAGCATGTCAGTTAGTTTCCTTCCGGTTCTTTTTAGGTCTTCTAGGAGTAAGCTTTGATGTTTTACTACACTCTGGAATAGGGCATATAGAGTTTCCAATACACATGTCTGAACCATGTAGACAGTGTTTCTCTGAGTATCTCATCTATTAGGGCTGTGCCTACCTTCGTTCTATTGCATTCTTTACTTAATCTATCTATTGAATGAAACAGATACTTAAAGAACACAAAGGAAAGTTGAACTTGCTCACTAGAGATCAGCTGAACTCCGTGCCACAAATTTGCTTACTAGAATAGGCTTGACTCAATGTCCTAACTCTAGCATGCCATATCTACTGGTCTTTTGCTGAGAGAATGATTTACAAGAAAATTTATAATCAGAAAGTAGTACCATTTTACTAATCTGGAAAGCAGTACATGATCTTCCTCCTCGAATATCCCACATATATATCATCCCATCTATGCTAGCACCAAAAACAACCTGCCCATTTGATATGATGTAAATATCTGTAACTCACGTTATATAGATAAATTATTCTTGACATTAGTCGCATAGATGAAATAGTCAAGACAAGAATAAAGATTACCTGATTATCCACACTAATTTTTATACTGTTAATATTGCTTCTAGAGTTTGTTGTGAGGTCCAGACATGGAAGATTACTCATTCTTCTATCCCATATGTTGATGAAACCAAGCATATCAGAAGCAAGTACCCTGTGAATATAAAAAGCATCACAGATAAGACGTGAAAAAAATGACCTAATGGTCCGTAGGGGGTACAGTAAATTATAAAGAAGATATCCAATGCTCCCCTTCCCCTCCCACCCCCACCCAAAAAAAAAACCTTTTGTCATCATCGGACGATAAAGCCACATCAGAGTAACCTTTTTGCACAGCAAACCCATGGATACCGACAGTAGCCCTCTTCTTCAAAATCTGCATGAAAGTGTACGAAGAAATAGCTGTCATAAGAAGGTAAAAGAATCTTCCAAAATAGATATTGATAGATAACAATGAAAGAACAAGCTTCCCCAAGAGGAGGAAAAACATGAATGATACAACTGCCCGAGGACCATTAACTTCTTTTCAGCTAATTTGAAGTCTAGTGAAAAGGACTTCATACGGTTTATAACTTGGTGTTATCCCTTGTCAAATATATAATCCAATGCTAAACAAACAGTTGGAACTAGGAAACTGGATAGACACATCACTGATAATCGGAGCAACCGAGCATTAGGGAATCACCTAACTCTAATATCTCGTACTAGCAAAGCTTGAATTGTTGATTTGGAACCCACTTAATCAATCAACTTCCTGAAGGGTTTTATAATTACAAGCTGATTTGTTCGTAAAAAAATATGTGTACAATAATTTGTAGCCCCGCATTGGTTTCAATATCAATAGCTCTTCAAAAGTCAATTAGCCAAAAAGTACATACCTCAACAGGCTCAGAAGAGACATATCCAATGTCATAAATATAAACTTCACTTCTTGTAGATGTACAAGCAACCTTAAGTAAAATAATTAAAATTTTGTTAGATTCAAATGAACTTATAGGGAGAAAAAGAGAGAGAAAACAGTGCAGGTGCATCACATCACATGCATACTACAACTAGATGTCATTTTTTTGTTACAAACAAAACTATATCTAAGAAGCATCACCAGAAATTGGAAACAACTAGCCAAAAAGTGAGGAAAAATATACAAGATATGAAATTGATTTCGCTTTTTATCATGAGGTTAACACCTCATCCAAGAGCCAAAAAAGCTCAAACTTGAACATGCATATCACAACATGATGTACAAATTTCTATGAAGGCCAATTCCAATTCAGTACGTAACCAAACACATACAGAAATAAAATCCCTTTTTTTCCAGGAAAGGGGAAAAACTAGAATTTTAATAATATTCCAGCCAAACTCTGAACCTTTTTTCCTTGCACTTAGAACAAGAAGAGAGTAGACATGATCCTATAAGGTAGAAGTATGCAGCATATTTGTTGTCTAAATGGATAAGAAAGGGGATTCTTTTATGTTTCAACGCTATTTTTCATTCATAAAAATATGTTATCCACGCTATAAATCAAAAGCACTAACTTGGCACAAAGAGCTAATTTATACCCACAGAAAATAGAAGTTGTACTCCAGTTTATTTTGTATCCCAAATAAGCAATCATAGAAACTCAAAGTATTCCAAGATTTCATAGCAAGGTGAGGCATTGATTACAAAGGGCTAGGAGTTACAACAACTCTTTCGGAAAAGTCAAGTTACCAATAACACGTGTACTTTTGATTAATCACGTAGAAGTTAAAGAGAAGTCAAACCTCATACTGATTTCCGGGGTTCCATCGGACCACGTCGAGAGACCGACCTGTAGAAATGTGCAGGACTTGCTTTGTCTCATCCTCTTTGGCTGCAGAATTTTTCCGGTTTACTGGCATGGGAGAAGAAGGCAACCCAAAGAAAGATAAACAAAGGGAGCAAGATAAATAACCTTAAACAAATTATCCAATCTAAGTAAATAACTGTTAACTTTCAAATCAAGTGAATTAAGTGGCATGAGGCTAAGGGATCAATAAGTTATGTTTAATATATACTTTTCATATTTTATAATTTGTCAAACCAGTGCAATCCGCTAGAGCTGGGTTTATTTCATGGAATATGTCAAGACAGTGTCCTAATTAGCTCAGAAAAAACTATCATACCCATACTGCAGACAACTGCTAAAAGGACCACATAATCAGGTCAGTCAAAATTTACATTTTTCCCAATTTTGACTAACCTTTTGTCGATATGCATGCTACACGTTCACCAGAATGAGAGAGGGGGGGATAAACTTGTCAAAAGCAACAAGGACAAATAATCCACAAAGCATAACGACCAAAACATGGAGAATCGAAACACATTACGCTCACTTTCAAAGATACTTATGCAAGAAAATGACATCTTACCCTTGCAAACAAGCTCATCGTAATCATGAATAGTTAAACAACCCGACTTTGTCACTGAAGCTAGATATGTACCCTGTAAAACAATGCATCAATTACCAAACAAATATTACCCAGAATTAAGGGATATAACATAAAAAATCAAAAGTAATTAACAGCAAGATATTACAGACAAGAGCTGCTTAGCAAGTCAGTCACCTTGCTATCGAATTCCAGTGCCGAGACACCCGGGCTGTAGACAAACTTCAAGGAATAACCTTTGATAAATAAAACTACTTGCGGGATGAAAAGACAAAAGTGTGGGGGTTAAGAGGAAAGACTCCCTATAGAAGAGGGACACAAGTCATCTAGAAAATTAGGGAAAATGTAATCTCATTTACAGGAGAGAAAAAAGTGAGTAATTTTTGGATAAAAAGGAGAAAAAACGAAAAAATCATTTCCACACAACAACATTATTACAAGTTTAGTGTTCAAACAAACCCCTAACTCCATATCAGAGCAATAAATTGATAAACTTGTACTCCGTGTTTTTCTCTATTGAAAGCTGAATTGCACACGGAGATTACGAATGTGAATTGGCAAAACTCAATAACATGTCAATTAGACCAACAATAAACACCAAAATCTACACTATAAACAAAGCATAAGCTAAAACAATTAGGAAAAGACGGACCTCGCCGTTGTTCTCGGTATAAGTCCTCCTGCATTTACCCAATTCACCTATTTAACAAGCAATAGGTCACCAGAATTCAGTCATTTTTCTCGATCTATTTTATTTGGAGAAAGCAAATTTACAGGTTTCTAAAATTAAGGCAATTCACCATACGTGAGTATCACATAACGCCCCACCATCAATGTGATAAACATGGGGAAAAGCTCCAACCTAGCAACAGATTAAACAAATAAAGTGAAAATTTAGTCCAATAGAAATTATTTTTTTATAAAATCAAATCAAAAGGGAAAAAGTATATACTAGGTCATAAGATTGAATCAACAAACTGGAAATGCGGTGGCGATAGCTCGCATCGAACTTTCCGTTCAATTCTACGAGATTTCTCCCCCACTGAACCCTGCAAGCGTGTATTTCTTTCTTTAACTATTCAATTTTGAAAATAATTAGAAACAAAGTTAAGAATAATTGCTTCGAACCTTTTGGTTTTGGTGATGGATTTGGGTGCGGAGACCAGGTATTTCTCCATTGATGCGTCGGTGAAAAGCTCGCCGGATTCACGAGTCACAACTCCGTATAAGTTAGCGGTGTTGATATTGATGAACTCCCGCCATATTTATTATTGGGCTTAGATGTTGACTGAGCCCAACTAAAATTTCTGTTGCGTTAATTTACTTTTGGAAATGGAAAGCCCGCATTTTAACTCCGTGAGCTACCCACCAAGGAATGATTCGAATGAATGGGTATTGAAGATTTTAATTTTTAAGCAGAAACCTTCCCACTTTGTAATCCAGATTTTTCAATGGGTGGACGTCTCAGAAAACCTGTCTTTTAAGCCTGATGAAATCTGAACTAGATTAAAATAAATGAAAATCAACCAAAATCAAATCGAGTAAAAAATTAATAATAATATTCTTAAACTAAATTAAATTTTATTAATTCAAGATAAAATAAATTAAACAAAATTGAAGTGGAAATGAAATTGAAAAAAAAATCAATCTTGCATCTCTCTCACGTTGAAAAAAATAAAATGTCATAGTTTTATAATAAAAACAAATGAAAACAACTGGAGTAACAGATTTAAAAGATCGAATTATAGACCAAGTCAAGGTAGTTACAACAACTTACCACTCCGTTCATAATCTACAGTACAGATTTGTAGACCGAGTAAGTTAGAAATTTTTTGATTAATCATCTTGTGTCGTGTTAGAAACTTTTGTACTTTCTCTTAAGTTTACTTACATTTACAAAAGACTTTTTTGGTAACCAAAATTACCGGAGTCATCTCATAATTTTTATAAAGCACTTCAATTTAATGAAGATAAACTGGATCTTTCACTTCAGAAGTTGTTCATTTTTCTTTTGGTTGCCTTAGAGGTTGATTAGGACAGTGTATTGGAAACTCCGTGAGAATGTAGCTTATATTTGAATACTGCTTTCGGCTCTCAGTGGTTCGAGCCAAACTAGTTGGAAGTCTACATAGTATTTGACCATTTATCTTAAGATGTACCCCTTTCTATTTACTTATGACAAACTCTTGTGCGAGACGGTCTCGCAACGAGACTGTGGATGAAATTGCAAAGAATAATAGCATGGGGTTTCAAATTGAAGTTCTAAAAGTTCAAGGGTGGTTGAGTGTGTAATTTTGTTGAATTACATTTAAGTGCAGATATAAATAATTAACTTTTCACCCTCTTCTCTCACTTTCCCCTCACAAAATTCCATCGTCTTTCTGTATCTTCTCTCGCCATTTTCTTTGAACTCCAAATCTCAACCTCACACATGTTCCTTTCCTTCCAATTAACCACACGTTCTCTCCATTTTTCTTCCTCCTTTGTTGCGCAGTGGTTCGTGGAGATCTTTGGAATTTTCTGGAGAATTTTTTGTTTTTAGCTTCAGTTTCCGGCGATCTAACACAATACGATCTTCATTTTGTGTTTTCTTTGAAGGTAATGGCTTCGCTCTGTTTTTGTGCATATTTTGTTTTTTTTCATTTTTTTGGTTCATGTGATTTCTAGGGGTTGTGTAGGTTATACTAAGTATGATTG
>JAULKL010000008.1:5977276-5988133 GCA_032355745.1 Rubia rechingeri
AAAAATAAATAAATATAAACATAAATTAATTTTAAAATCATATGAAGAGAAAGGAGGAGGACTCCGCTCTTCTAGCCGAACACAAAAGTAATGTGTACGCTCTTCCGACCGAACATAGAAGTAGTGTGTCCGCTTCTTTAACTGGACACAAAAATAGTGCCCACTCTCTTAGTCAGACACATCAATCTCATGCCCGGCCACTTTTTAATTAAATATATACTCCCTCCGCCCAGTAATTTTTGCTTATTTGATTTTTCACGGTAATCAATGAATAATAATTCTGAATAAAAAAATTAATATTTAGAAAATAGATATTACGAGTAGTCTAACAAGATTTCACATGATATTTTTATTATATATATAAGATGAAATTTTGGGTCAAAGTTTTCAAAAGTTTTCTTTGAAAAAGTAACTAAGCAAGTTTTAGTGGGACAGAGGGAGTATTTATAAAATATGACTTTTTTAAAACTTTAAAAACAGATTTTTAAGAGAAAAAACGTATTTTTTATAAAACAAATCTGAATTTTAAAAATAAATTAAACCTTTATTTAAAATAATTTTTTCTATTGGAAATCATGTTTTTGAAAAATAAGAATTCTGAATAAAAAATTAATATTTAAAACATAGATATTACGAGAAGTCCAACAAGATCTCAATGATATTTTTATTATATATATAGGTTGAAAAAGTAAATAATTAAGAAATTTTGAGTGGGACGGAGGGAGTATTTATAAAATATGACCTTTTTAAAATAAAATTAAAAACATATTTTTAAGAGAAAAAACCTGTTTTTTTAAAAAAAAATCTGAATTTTTAAAATAAATTAAACCTTTATTTAAAATGATTTATTCTATCGAAAATCATGTTTTTTAAAAATTGAATTTTGAAAAAATAAATCTGAATAAACTACCTTCTAACTAAACCGTGTAATGATGGGGTTAATATTTTAACTAACTGAAACACACTTATAATTTAACCTAGCCAATGCGTTGACTTTCCATTTTCCCAACACATATATATATCCGGTGATAGATAAATCAATCAACATATATTTGTCCTGATTCATTACAGAGATAGCTTCAAAATCAAGCCAGCCCTCTATACATACAAAGGTTAGATCTTTTATGTAGTTTTCTTTGAATTTAATTCCCAGTTAGGAGCTAGACGTACGCATAATTATCTATCGTGTGATCGAGTAGGTGGATATGGAGAATCGAAGACTTGCACCGGGGTTGTGTTTCCGACCAACAAATGTAGAATTGTTGTCTTTTCTTAGAAACAAGGTTGAGGGAAAGAATGTGGGCACAGAGTTTGTAATCGAGAAGGATTTATACGGTGAGGGAGGAGAGCCTTGGAATGTTTTATCGGGCATCAGTAAAGATTTGTGGACGTTGTACGATGAATCCAGCTCCAAGAAAAAGGTTGTTTATGTGATTACCAAGTTGTCCAAGAGGGGCGATAGAAAGACATCAAGAAACGCCGGATATGGAACCTGGGACGGACAGACCCAACTGTGTCCATTGCTAAACGAAGCGGAAAACAGGATCATCGGGTACAGCAAGATGTTGACATATGTGGTCGATCCAGGGTATGAGTCCGCGGCGGTTGGTAAGGGATATTGGTACATGCACGAGGTGACATTCTCTGAAGAATCTCTGAGAGAGATTGGGGTTAAGAGTACCGACCATGTAATCTGTAAGGTTGTCCGGGACACTTCGAAATCTTGTCAAGTCAACGGAAAGAGTAGAAAGGGCAAGAAATTCAAGAAGACTGCTTTTGGGACACAACTGGGAGCTGCATATTGTTATGATTCGACAGCGGTACGAGGACAAATATTTGATGGAAATATTGTTAATGTGGAGATCGGCGGGACATTCTCGAAGACTACCGAAGAAAGTGTAGATCAGCCGGCCATGTCGGAGAATTATGAACTTTGGAGCCGCATTACTTCAGAAGCAAATGTGATGAATCCTGCACCACTGGAGGAGGAGGAGTTTCCTGAATTGAGTCCAATGGACCTAGAGGAGTTGAACGACCTGTTGATGAATTCAGATGCAAGTGTGATGAATACCACAACCGCGGCTCAGCAAGAGGACTACATCTTACAAAATATTATTGATGTTGATGGTAAAGAGAGCCCAGCTGAGGAATCCGGAGAGCTGAAGCATTGTGTTCTACCTGCGCTACTGGAGAAGGAGGATCCTGAAATGAGTCCAATCGACCCAGATGAGTTGAACGACCTGTTGAATATATACAGAAGCATGTGTGATGAATGCTCATGATCAGATTCAAAGCAATTATGAACTTGGGAGCTGCAGTACTACAGCCGCGGCTCAACAAGAGGACGACATCTTACAATATATTATAGATGTTGATGTTCAGGAGAGCCCAGCTGAGGAATCCGGAGAGCTGAAGCATATATCATGTTTTACCTGAATTCATTTATAGTACCGACTAGCTAATAGGGTATCCGGTGTGCATAGTACTGAATCGAAAAATGATGAACGCAAATGAAATGAAAGAGAGCAGCCAAGATAGTGGGCAGTTGAATGATGAGCAGCCCAAATTAAAGTGTGAAGTAACCGGAAATGTGATGGGTTTAGGGTGGGACTGAGCATTGATGATGAGTGATGACGGCAAGATGGAAACATTAGATGTTTTTCAATCATGTTTTTGAGTGTTTTTTTCACAGCCGTAGTTATTTTTAATGCTGCTACATCTAAATGCTCTCTATATATTAGGCTTAACTTGCTTTTGTTTTTCTTTTGTGTTTTGCTTTTGTGTTTCTTTTGAATTCTTAATTTTAACATTGTCTAATAATTAATCAAGGCAAATTCTTGGGAAAGACGGGCACTACAAGAAAAAAAGCCTTCAGTGACAGACTGACTCTGGTCACTAAATGTCAGAAATTCATCACTAATGACTTTTGGTGACCCAAATCGAGTTATCACCGATTGGTCACATTATCTCCGTCACAAAAGATCCCAGCTGAAGAATCCGGAGAGCTGAACCATATATCATGTTTTACCTTAATTCATTGCTTGACATCGTTTCTTCTGTTGGAACATTTATAGTAAAATGCATTTGTGAATTGTACTTAATCAAAAAATGATCACTGTGTATTATGATACTGACTAGCTAATAGGGTATCCGGTGTGCATTGTACTGATTTGAAATGAAGATATATGAATACTGATATGGATCCACCGGATGTTGAAGCTGGGACAGAGCATTGATGCCAGCTTTTATTTCGAGCAGAGGAACGAAACATTAGGTGTTTCTCAATCATGTTTTTGAGTGTTTTTTTTAACAACCGTAGTTATTTTTAATGCTGCTACATCTGAATGCTCGGTTTAACTTGGGTTTATTTTGCTTTTGTATTTCATTGAATTTCTTTTATATTCTTATTTTTAACTTTGTTTAATAATTCTGGCCAAAAATTTAAAGTGGTGGAATAACGTAAACATTTAACTGAATTGTGTTTGAACAGGACCCTTGCAAAAAATATGTTTGCTGCACTTCACAAATTGATCACTAAAAACACACAATATCACATATGGTTTCACGGGAAAGAAGATATATATAAACATTAAGAAAATAATTTTGACATAAGAGACCTACATTTTCACTACTTCCAAGTTCTTCCATTACAAAGAGTATATGTTCAATTTAAATAGAACACTAACAAACCCTACATTCTTTCCACTACTACAATTTAGCCACAACCAATACCAACACTCATATACACGTACAAAAAGTTGCTTTGACTGAGCAACAATTTATCTTTACGTCTTTGACTTGATTTAATCCTGGTAAAACAATAAAAACTAATTTGATTATCCAACAAATTGATCAATTTAACTAGATTGATCAATCTAGTAAGGCCGTGGAATAAAAAATAATAAAGAGAAAAGTGTGTTTTTAACCCTATGTTTTGTTCGACATAACCTTGTAAATCTGAAAGTGCAAATCTGACAACGAACTTCGTTGGCCAAAATGTCAACAGTAAAATTGGCCGAAAATTGGTGAAAATATCATAATACCCATGTTAAAAAATTTAAAAAAAGAAAAGACAACTTTACCTTTAACCTTCATTTCCTCCATTTCCATCTCCATTTCTCTCCGCCGCAAGATTACCATCTCTATTTCTCTCATCCGCGACTCATCTTCATTTTCTCTCCTTTGCAAATTCAACGTGGGGCAAGGGTTGAGCGCAGAACGTGGCGGCGCGGCTAGGGTTGAGTGGTGGCGGGCAGAGAAGGAAGTGCGTCGAGGGCAGGCTAGGGTTGAGCAGTGGCGTCAAGTCTGGGGTTGGCTGGTGTTCGGGGTTGGGGTTGGGTGTTCAGCTATGGCAGGCAGAGGAGGAGGTGTGGTGATGGTGTTGGAGGCTGGTGAGGTGGTGCTGGAGATAGGCGGGAAGGAGGCAGAGCCGCGATGATGCACTGGCGGAGTGGCGGTGGCGATCTAGAGATGGGCGGGGCTATGTTGGTAGTGCGGTGGCATTGGTGATCGACGGTGGTGGTTGGCGGCGGCGGCGGTCAGAGGTGGTGCTCAGTAGCGGCAGAAGTGCTCATGGTTGAGGGTGTTGAAGATGAAGAAGAAGTAGCATAGGGGGTATAATGGTCATTGGAATTTTAGTTTTAAGTTTAGGGGTATTTTTGTCTTTTCAATTTTGGTCAATGTTTGAATTCCTTTAGTCAACAACGGAATAGTGCAATTAGGGTATATCTGCACCGTTGCTCAAAAACTTAGGGTTAGTTTAGCACTTTCAAATTTTACAGGGTGCTTTATGCACTTTTGAAATTTAATAGGGTTATTTATGCACTTTTTCAAATAAAAAATATAATTAATGAGATTAATTCATAACGTTTAAAATATTTTCTTGTAAATTTATATTGTAATGATAAATAATAAGGTGATAACATCGAAAACGAACTCACTTTTTCTCATTTTGAGAAACACACTAGTGGAAATCATCCCCATAGCTATCGGTTCAAAGGGATATAGGCGAGCATCAGTTATTTTGGTCCAAAAAGAATTTGTTGCCTATGCACGGGTGGGGTGAGGGGGAGTTTCTCAGCACTGGTTATTGATGCAAATGCCAAGACTACTACCAGTGGCGGAACCAGGAGCTCTGGCAAGGGGTGGCTGGAGCTGAGGCCGGCGAGTGTCGGTCGACGGCGGAAGACTCACGGCCGCTGCTGGGAAACTGGAGGCTGGAGCTGAGGCCTGAGAAGGACACGGCTGCTACATGGATATTGGATTGGCTGATATCAAACTCATGTTATATTAGGGTTTCCCACTGATTTGGGCCGATTGGGTTTCAGCCCAATCGGCCCTTATTTTTTTGGCTGATAACATATCAAAACGATGTCGTTTAACTTATCAAAACGACATCATTTTGATAAGAAAAATGACATCATTTTGATAAGTCAGGAAACAAAAAAAAGATGAAACAACTTCGTCTTCTCCGGTCATCTTCCAATGCGAGAATCCAGGCTTCCACCGGAAATGAAGGGGTGGCAGAACCCGGTGGCTTCCGGCGGCCCTAGCACTAATTTTTGGGCCGCCGGAACCTAGGGGTGGCGCCAGCACCCCCTCGCCACCCCCTGGTTTCGCAACTGGCCAGGGGATGCGCCGCCTTGTTAATCTCCTGGCAATATATAAAAGAAATCCTCCCAATCCCATGGTTGACACAAATGGTCGTCAGGGGTATATTTGGTTTTTCACACGTTCCAATCTTTCTTACTTTCCCAGCCCATTTTATTTCACTGTGCTCGCCAAGTGACTGCTCAAAACGATGTTGTTTTATGTCCTCTTTCCTTTGTTTCATCCGCCTCTCTCTCCAATCTCCATTATTGTCATGTGTCTGCGGATAGACTCATCTCACCACACGTGCGTACGACTCTTCCTCATGAACATCAAATTTCAGTTGAATCCAAAACCGTTAAGTTCAATCGAATTGAATATTTTGGTTGTGTAGGGTGGTGGTGCGGTCTTGATGGTAGTGAAAGACTCTGTGAAGCTCAACGGGGCTGCTTCTGCCAAGGACAAGGAGATAGCTGCTTTTGCTGGAAATGGCCATTTGGGGGCCAGAAAGAAAGTGAAGGAGAAGGAGAAGGAGGAAAAGATGGAGCCTTTGTGGGATGATGGATATGGGAAGCAGAGTGTTCAGGACTATCTGGACATGTCAACAGACATCATAAGGCCCGATGGTGGGCCTCCATGTTGGTTTTCTCCCTTATGACGTGGCCCTCCTATGAAAGATTCTCCCGTTCTTCTCTTTTTGCCTGGTAATTTCAAATTTGTTTGGGAAGCCATTTCTTGTATGCTCTTTTTTTGAATTGAAGAATGTGGGATGTTAAGTGCTTTTGTGGTGTTAATACTGTGCATGAATGGATGGTCTTGGATTGGGGCTTGTTTTGCATCATCAAGCCCTTGGAAAGTAAGCCATTTTACTTAGCTTACATGCAGAATTCAATCTAACACCAAAGTACGAGTATTTCTGTTTAATTTCAAGAGTAATATTTGATATTGAGTCAACAGTTTTTTTGTTAACACACACTTTTTAGTGCTCTTCACGTGGTATGTAAACTCCAATATTAACTACTATGAAGTAGTAAGGATTTTTCCAAGTTATTGTGTTCAATCGTGTCTGGATGATATGTGATGTAGTTCTATTAATACTAAGACACTGACTTATTATTCAGATAAGTGTTAATCAATATTAAATAGGATGACATAGTTTTATAATTTGGATAAGATTGGACACAATAACTTGGACAGGTGATTTGAAGTTATTATCAGCATATCAAAGTATAGATTAGTTTTAAGTTGTAAAATAGAACACTTCTATTGGAACAAAGGCATATTATGCAACATGACCTTCAAATGGAAAGGAGAGTAATGTAACTTGGTATTCATTTATCTAACTTTTTCATTCTGCATTTAATAGTATGTGTGACACATATAACTCACTGACCAGCCTTATACAAATTCGATGAGTTGTATGTTTGATTGATAGCTAGTGATTTTCTCATTTTCATTTTGAATGGTGGAGTAGTGATCTGATAATTCTTTTGGGCAGGGTATTTGAGGTATGGTTCTTGCACATTCCTGTGAAAGATCGAACACCATTCGAAGGTCTTCATTTTCTTACTCCTTAGTCTTTAGCATTTTTGTTCCAGTAAGAATTTGTTTTGAAGAAGAAAGTGCACTTATGTTATTCTTCACAAAATCAAGTTATACTCTGTGGTCAGTTAATGTTTCAAACTATATATCTATTTTTTTCGTATGCTGCATATATAAATTGTGATCCACGAGGAAATTGGTGGAATGTCCTGGTATACTTGGCTGTATATAGGGTTGGTAAGGATAGTTGAGGAGACTGTGCGAGCTCAACACGCTTCATCTCCTAGAAAACCAATATATCTTGTTGGGGATTCATTTGGTGGATGTTTAGCGCTTGCATTTGCTTCCCGTAATCCGACTATTGATCTTGTTCTAATATTAGCTAATCCAGGTAACTTTGCATGACTGTCACATCCCAGTTTCGTTCTGCAGTTTATTTTGTTAGTTCTCTTCTGGCCCTATATACTACTAAGTACTAATATCTTGAAATTATTTCAGCAACTTCATTTGACAAGTCACCTCTGCAACCTGTATTGCCTTTGGTCTGTGCCACATGAACATGCATAGTCTATGCTGAACGAATCCCAACCGCCACTCTGCCTAATCCGGTATGTGCCACCTGGCACGAACGCACATAATCCAACGCCTACAATAATTTCTTCACTTTTCTCCTTTCTCCTTAGTTTACCCCTCAAAAATCCCCATTTCTTGGCCAAATCCTTCCAGATTTGATCCTTATATCTTCCTACACACATCGAGCACAAAAACCATTCCAATCCACATAAAAAAACACTCAAATTCGATCCAAATTTGGCAACCCTAAAGAACCTTACTTTGAGTTTTTCATCAAAAAATCAAAAAAATTGGGCAATTTTGTGTATTATAACATTCTATCACATCGGAATTTGGTCTAAGGGCAATTTCACATGTTCCCCATAGGTAAAATTTCTGATTTCTTTGCCACCCAATTTGTTGAGGTACTTGGCTGAATTTTGGACCTTAATTTGAAATTATTGGATGTTTCAATTGTGTTTTTTGAGATTTTTTCTAGGAAGTGTGATTATCCATAGTTTGGACATTGTTTGGATTGGTCTTGTTTGGGATTGTTTATTAGTAGAAATCTTTTTGGTATTTTTGGACTGTTTGGATTGTTTGAGCTGTGAGTTCTTGGTTGGGCTGTTTGTGTGGTCTTCATTTTGTCGTATTGTTGTCATTGTTGTTATTGGATTATATGTTGATTTAGATGACATCGAGAAGGAGCATTCCAAGTCCTTCTGACATGCACCCGCGGGGCCGTTATTTTTGTGGAGCTCACCCACGAGTGTTAAGAAGATCAGAGATAAATATTTGTATGTTGCTCCTGACCTTACTCCTATCTACGATAAACGAAGATAGTGGCAAGTCCAGGGTCATCCAAAAAGATATTAGAGCATAAAGGTTAGCTAAACACAATCTATTCTCGGGCGTCACCCCAATTGTGTGTCAGGAATAACTAGTTGTAAGGGGGAGGGGTTGTGTTTGAACTACTAAAACTACAAGCATGCAGTTGAAAAAAGATAAAATATGAACTAGCTAATCTTGGTGGTTATTTGCATCACATGATAAACGTATAGATATGATCCTAGACTCCTATTAATATAAACATGTATCAACCTTTTTTCATGTTATATCATATAATGTGGCGATGTTAACTCCCCGGGAACTCCCACTGTTTGTCGCACAGCTGAATCTGCCCCCTCATTAACATCTCACCTCCTTCGTAACTTGCTAGGAGTGTGCTTCTCTACTGACCACCCCTGTAGCTCACAACCAGGGCTAGCAGGCCCTCACTTAAAGGAACTATGCCTTGCGTAGGTTGCATGAATTAGATGCGAGAGTAAAATAAATCACAGAACCGGGACCTCCACTATGAGCACCCATCCTAGACCCAAAAGGAAGAGAACATTAGTAACTTGTGATAACTCTAGAGTCTGTGCCTCCCTAGTCACTACAAACTAAAATTGCTCAATTATCGGGGTAATCCAGGGTTTCCCCCGTTAGGATTTAATAACATCAACGCAATAGGTTCGATGCTTCTAACATACAATTCCTCAAACGACTAGCTAATTAAGATTATTTTCTATTACCATCTCGGCACTCACAAGGTGAATCTATCACATATATCTTCTTAGTATTCTATCTCCTACCATAGTGTCAATAATCCAACACTACCAAACTAGAATTTAAAGCCTAACATGATATCATGCAAGAAATAAATCAATTGTGCAACTTGTCATATTTCATAGCATAAATCACAATAAGAAATTAAACTACAAATCAAGCACAATATTTATAAAATGGAGAAATGGGATGATTCTAAAGAGTCTAAGAAATCATGTCAAATCATGCATACATATATTCCCCAAGAAATAAACTACTCTACTGACATTAGATCCATGACTATCATTGGAATAAATGCAGTGAATCTAAGTAGTAAATGAAGACAGAAGAGAAAGAGCTCTAGAGAGAATTATTCTAGCCTCCCTTCCTACCTAACACACAAATGAAAACTAAGTCTACTGACTAAACCTTAGGAGGTTGAAGGCCATTTATATATAGGTATGATAAATGGACATAAAAATTACAAGGTTAAAAACAGTAGTGCCAGCGTGGCACGGGCCTTGCAGTATTGCACGGCAAAGCCAACACGGCACCACCAGCATTATTGCACGGGACATCAACTGGAAGGTAGTTCTTGATGAAATTGATTGGATGGGTTGTGATGTCTTACAAGGCCCATCGTCTGGGACTTGTATTCCCGGGCTTTTGAGTGCACGAGACATGCTAATTTGCACGTCCCGTCGGCCGAGTCTTGTCCTTCTTCAGTTCTTCATGTATAAGCCTTGCAGATTTGCATGGCCCATCATCTTGGGCTCTTATCTTGGCACTGAATGATGGCACAGGTCGTGCCAATTTACATGGCTCGTGCACTTTCTACAACACTTCCAAACTTGGCTTCTTTTCTTCGAACATTCTATCTCCTACCACATTTTTACTCGTGGTCTTCAATATTCTACCAATTTTGCAATTGGCTTTCATTTATATACTCTGAAGTGCTTTCGAGCAATCTACAAATTAGCTCACAAAACAATATCTAGACTCTCATAAGGAAAAAATCCATTAGGCTCATATTAGGCTACAAAATGATATATTTAGACAGGAAAAACAAAAATGGTCATCTAAACCTCTTATGATATAAACCCTATCTAAACCTAGCAATGTACCCACAAAAACATAGCAAAATATATGCTAAATGCCTCAAGAATTACATGTATTTGAAGTCTCATCAAATTCCCCACACTTAAACCTTTCCTCATTCTTGAGTAAACAAGAACAAGCAAATATCTAAGTGTAGACTAGCATGAAAAAGTTTTCCCAAAACATGTAACATTTTATTCCTAGACTACCCTAGCCACCAAGATATATGAATCTCTCACACTCTCAAATCCGGATACTAAAGCAATAAAAACAACCAAAAAACCATAAAAAGAGTAAGGTATTAATGAAATATGATGCTAACTTACTTTACCCAAAACACTACCAAATAGACAATCCAAGAGAAGCATAAACGTTTTTGGTTTCTCTCATTTTTCCAAGAAGCACTCTCAAGTTTCATCTTAACTTCACGCATAATTTCTTTTCAAGCTCACCCTCACCTTTTCCCACACCATTTGGCCGTTCATTTTT
>JAULKL010000008.1:6586029-6599641 GCA_032355745.1 Rubia rechingeri
AGTTAGCTGTTTTTCACAAGATTGTGCCACTTACTAATCCCATCCAACAATTACGGATTGGCGGAAATTAGATAGCAGTATTCTAAAAACATTCAAGTTGGCCAGACTCAAATATATTAGAAATAAAATTCAACCAAGAACAATCAAGAACATGCAAGAATCAATTATAAAGCAATCAGGTCTCACGATTTAAAACTAACGTTTGTTATTCTCTGCCGATATATAATTTAGCTACTCATAATGATAAATAAAACAAACAAATAAATAATATAAAAACAAAACATAATTAATAAAATAAACTAAAAATGCAAACAGTGATATTAAATTGATGCAAAGTTGTCGAAGAAATCTTGACTCCAAAGCACCAAGAACATGCACAGCCGTGTTCTCCCTTCAGAAACCAATAAACTACCTAATATAATATCAAACTAAACCCAACTAACTGTTCTATAAACCGAAACTACTCCTACTGAATATGTACATCTGTGCGTCTCTCGCAAACCCTCCGGTATTATATATAGATTCCATCTCCTGCGAGACCGTCTCATGGTGAGAACAGGGACTAGGGGAAAATAGGGAAATGGCAAATCAAATTCGGAGGCAAATCTACAACTAGAATGGGTTCGGGGTCTATAATGAAAAGCACATAAAAATGAAGGGACCAAACAGCAAATACAATATAAAACAAACCCAAAACCCCTTTCCAGATTAAAAGCGCGCAGCAAACTCCCTTCCAAAATACGCTCACGACCTCTTCAGCATCAGAAGATTAAACATGACTCTCTCTACCAAAATCTTTCACAAACACCAAATCCTCCAACCGATGTTCATCATCAACAATCAACCGCGATGAATTTGAAGAAAAATGTCGATCGACATCAACAAAGGTTCAATCAAATAATCTACAACTATAATTAGTTATTTATTTAACATCAATCATCCCAATCTGTGAATCAAGTCAATTTCAAAAATTGCAGATTTAAAGTTCGAATCATGATTGAAGAAGGAGATTAGGAGATCGACGATCAATTAGCCCTCATTCAGATTTGGGAGCGGGCGAGGGAGAAGGCGGGGAGGATATTGGCTTTGTTGCGTGGTAGAGGTGAGAAGGAGAACGGGGAGATTGACTGGGAAGGGGTGATGCGAGGTGGACTGAGTCGGACTCTGCACTGAGTCCCAGCAGCGCATTTGAAGGGGCTCAACTCGACCGAGTTCTGACCCGAATTGGTGAAATCATTGATTTTGTACTTTATATCTTTTTGTCCTATTTTGGTAAAGTGGATTTTCATAGGTGAACAAACTAGATGAGCCACAACTTTTTGGTATTTTTTGTCTTTGGTATAGTTTCTTAGTGTAGAAGTAGAGGGCAAGATTATTGTTTAATAATTATTAATGAGGTTATGATTCACCTGGTATAAATCGTAGGCCAAAAAGGGATGAATGTAATTGTAATTGTCATTGTATAGAGTAATTATAGTTTGTTAAAGATGTGCATATTCACGGTTGAAAGATTGGGTTATGGTGGGACTATTGTGGCTTTCAAGTTGGAATTGGTGAGTTTGCTTTGCTGGATTGCCATTTTAGCAGTTATTTTGAAGTTCTAAACAATACAATTGAGCTTATTTTATGTTATGAAAATAACTATAATAGTTGAAAATCTGATTTATACCAGATGATGTTCATAAAATTTGGCATCATGTTTTAACTGTATAGCATGATGATAAAAAAATTGGCTGAGCCTGATCATGATTACAATTTGCAACAAACATGATGTCATATTACTTCTGACCTATTTGATGTTACAAGTATATTATATAATATATTAACTATACAACATTATGTTGGAACTTCACCGAACATGTTCAGCATTACACATTGCAAAATTATGTTGGTTTGTTCCTTCTTTCAATGCAAGCATTCCTTCTTTCAGTGCAAGCATTCTTCAAGAACTTTTTTATTTTTTTAAAACGTGTTATTGAAAATACGGATTTAGGAATTTAGAAAGCCCTACCATTTGAGGAGATTAGAAATTGAACAGATATACACTAGAGAAAGTAAAAGATTAAATCAAGAAACAATTGAAAATAAAAAATTAATTTTGAGCATTTTCGGTCGATCTCCAGCCATCAATCACCCAAAATATGTCCAAAAATAAATCAGTCCAATCAAAGATTCATTTGCTCTAAATCAAATGGAATTTTGCTTTTTCGAAAGTAACAAAATTTAAAGGGTGACATTTCTGATTGGGACATCCTTGTTCCCGTAAGAAATCAAATTTTATTTTGGAAGGGGATTTAGCTTTCTTAGATTCAGATTTCCAAAATTCATCTTAACTGTCAAATCATGTAAAAAAACCAACATCATATGATTGGAATCAACCGAATTTCAGAAATCAAGAAAGAAAAAAAAAAGTGTAGTAATTTTACCTTAATATTTGGCCTCAGGTGATTATTCCACCGTTCCCGACACTGTTTTCCGGCCCTTCTGACCATGTTCTCGGCGATCTGAGACCATTTTCGAACCCCGAAATGGTTCACTAGCTGCTTCAGTTTGCTGCAAATCAATCAAACAGACAAACTAAAACAGTTAAAAACAATTTAAAAAGTAAATTAAAAAAAACTTGCATGAAAAAAAAACTTTCCCAACTCATGAAATCAAGCCCTTACTTATCCTCATCTTCAGACCACTGGCCTTTAATCAGATTCTGGGAAGAGGATGAACCTATTTCCCTCTTTCTCTCGAATCTCTGCAGTGGCTGATGGTAATCCCCATCATCCGTTGGAGAAGGTGCAATAAGTTTATACGAATCCACCATCGCGAAATCCCAGGTCTGATTCGGCTCCATAGCAAAGATCCCATCGCCAAACCTCGGGTTAAGTTGGTTCCGAGGCGGTGGAAGTGGTGGTGCAAAAGTCATCCACGGATACACCACCCCGCCACCGCCAACAGAACCACCACCAGAACCACCACCGGCTGCATGGCCGGTGAGTGCGAGTGCATAAAAATCAAAAGTGGCACAATTTTCGAGGAGATCAAAGCTGGATTTTTTCTCGAAACTGGTGAGAATTGTTGGTGGATCAGAGAAGAGGGAGTGAGACCAAAGGAACTTGTCTATTGCGGATATAGGCATTGAATTGGGCTGCCTTTGGAAATTCCCAGTTCCCCAACCTTCCATGAATGAGGAGAAGAAGGGAAGAAATCAAGGAGAAAGAAATGCAGGCCTTAATTTTGAGAGAGAAAAGGGAGAGACTTGTGTGCTTTCTGAGTTTGGAATGAGAGAGAAATAAGCATATAAGAACTCAACACTGAGAATTAATGGAAATTTTGGGGCTGATTTATAAATCTTTTTAACCCAAAATATGTTGCATTACTTTCTAACCGTTGATCAGAAAAATGATCCAGCGGATGAGGTTTTGTTCTCACTGTAACTCCTGGACTTCCCTTTAAGACAAGCTTTGTGCTATTGGTGAGCTTAAAAAATGGGAAAATTTTATTTAAACAATTTGTTTACTAAAATTATTTTAAAATTAGTGAATAATTTGGCATTTTAATTTTTTTGATGAAATTACGTAATATTACGTGTTATTGTTAACTAATTTTCTTTTTTATTAAAATAATATTTCAAAATAAATGTCGACAGAGGACTAATTACGTCAGCTATATTGCCGAAAGTGGTATGAGAAAAAAGAATTCATTTCTTTGTTTATTACCTTTCATTCCTTTGTTAAATGTGTCAAAAGAAATTATTATCTTACATGTATACATAATGTCAAGTGAAAAAAGATTGTGTCAAATAATTTTTCTTGCTATTGGAGCTTAAAATTGATTTGCAGAAAGTTTATTGTAAGTACATAAATATTATTATTGTTATTTTCATGCATTAAAAAAATCATGGTCTAGTTAATGAGTGTGCTACAACCAATTGAATTGATAGTGTAATTTCCAAATTACCAAACATTTACTACGCATGAGTCATCCAAGAGAAATTAAGTTACCCTTAATGTTTTCCTTAATTTACTCCTCTACTTAATTTTTAATACATTAACATTTTTCATAAATTAACAGGCATCTTATTGGTAGTTTTTGTTTTTTTGCGAGTGATACAAGATTGCTTCCTAATTTGCTTTATGCTGCATAATCTTTCAAAATTATTTTTTACTACTTTAGCTTGTTGCGGAGTTGAATGTTGACCAGATGAAGTAAAAGGTCTGATTTTGTTGTATGTGTTTTTTAAACTGCCTAATTGGTGAACAAAAAATAATTTTCTACACTTATATATGTCATTGTAATTCCACATTGTGATGCTACTTTTCTCAAATATAACATTGACAATGATTCATGTGATGTTTAGGGTTTAGGGTGTAGCAAAACCTATGACAAAACTTGAGTTAAGAATAATGAAAACATGGATGGTTAACATACTTGAGATGGTTATTGTGTAAAAAAAATGAAAAGAAGAAGATGTAGTGTTCATGTTATGGTGGTCGATTCATTAAAATATTTCACAGCAATTAAAATACTACCTACTTATGGAAAATCTTGTCAAGTGATATTAAAAAATACAAGTTGATTCCTTAAAAATATTTTGAGATTTTAACTAAATCGAAATTAGATTGAAATTATAATAAAATCAATTAGATGTTATTAGTAGTTGAAATTTTAATCATAAGAACTAATTTTTTTCGCAATATGATTCTTTGTCGTTTATGGTCCGGGGTTTCAATGCGACAATAATTATATTTATGATTAGCGTTGCCGAGTATTATTTAAAATGGAAATTAATTATAATTTTTTTCCATATATAATTTAGTATTCATTAATTTTCAATCCGGACAAATTAGTTTTATTCTAAAAATATACAAATAGCTGGATAATGTTGTTTGCACAAAATTTTGTAGTCACGCCCCATAAAAGGTTGATATTACTGAATAACATATTTTCTGATGACGTGGACTGATAGAAGCGGTTTAGATGAGCCTAATTGTTGAGTTGTGCTACGCTTGAATTGACTTTGTGTGATAGGTTGACTTTTGGTGGTGAACCCTAATTAGGATCCAAATGTCAAATTTGTGCAATGATTAGTAGGGCGAAAAGGGAAATCCACAGCCGAAAAGAAAGCGACAAAACTAGCTAACTGGTCGCTTAACTAACGTTCAGTTAATTAGTTAAAGTTGATGGAAGCACCGCGTGAGCGTAAGTCAATCACCAACTGATTACCTTATCATGATTCCAGTGAAGTGGTAGTATTGCCAGATGTATAAATTTGGTAGTGGTTAGTAGGGCAAAAAGGGAAATCCACAGCCAAAAAGAAAATGACAAAACTAGCTAGTTGGTCGCTTAACTAACTTTCAGTTAGTTAGTTAAAGTTGATGGAAGCAGTGCGTGAACGTAAGTCAATCACCTACTGATTACCTAGTTAGGATTCCAGTGATGTGGTAATCTTGCCAGATGTACAAATAACACCAGTTACTATTCATCAATAAAATTTTCTTTTCTTTCACTTTTAAATCTAAAACTCTCGATATAGCCTCAATTTTGATTAAACCTCGAAGGATCGTGACAAAAGTAGCATCAGAGCTAGATGATTCTCGGATTTAAACATGGAAAAGAGCACAAATGAAATATTTAGAGCAATACCTCTAGGTTTAGGATACAATATAGTTGCAAAAATTACACAATTATAATCATAAGATTCAATTGGAGAACTCAAATGCAATGATCAATGGTGCAATTGATGCTCAAATGGAAGAATGAAAGCAAATTTAGATATACACATGGCAAGGATGATCGTTATGATAGAGAATATCAGTGATCAGATCAAACCTGATCAACAACATAAGAGTCCACCCCGATCAATTTCGTCAATTAATCCAAATGAACAATCAACAAAGAGATCTAGCTGAAAATTCTGGTAACACTCATTCTCCATTTAAGATGAACTTCATGAACCTAACAAAGAGGATCAATCGATAGAAAAGATGCATAGTCGCAGAGACTTGAACCTAGGTGAAAGGAAAAAAGACAAGAGAGAAGGTAGGAGCGACGTAGTAGCAAGAATGAGGATAGACGCCCAACCAAAGATAAATATCCAGCTCCTGCCAGTGGAAAATAATCAATATAATAAATGGGATCATCGGTGATGGTATGTCAAATACATCAATGAAGAACCGAAGCAGATCCAAGCCACCAGAGAACCTAGGGATAAGCTCTTCAGGCCAGAAAAACCACCTCCTTCTCATATGCTGATGTTGTCCCCAACAATACCCCTCATTCCGATCCTATGGTGATTTCCCCAAACATAGGGGACACCCTTGTAAAGAAAGTCTTTGTTAACGATGGAAGTGGGTGGAAGTGATGTTCGCTAGCTTCTTCAATCAGTCAGGCATCATAAGGCATAAACTATGAAAACTAATGTATCCTCTATTAGGGTTCACTGGTAAGGTTGAGTTCCTAATCAGCATAATCACCCTGCCAGTCACTATTAAGGAAAAAGACACGATGAAGACGGTTATTTTTTACTTTGCCTTCATAGATGCTCATTCGCCTCTCAAAGTCATGAACTAGGCCAAAGACATTTGGTCGCCCTATCATTTAATGTTGAATTTACCAATAGAGAATAGCACCAAATCTATAAGGGAAGATCAGTAGATGACCTAGCATTGCATGATGACAGGATGAAAAAGCTTAACAAGATGAAAAGAATCAACTCCATTCACTAATCATACGATAAAGAAGAAGAAAATTCTAGCTTGGAAGCACCCCGATCAGAAACTACTATGAATGGTCAGATACTCCATATAATTACACCTATTGTCAATTGAATTATTACATTAGAGAAGCATGAACTTTACTTTAGAAAAACCCTGATGAAATTTCCCCACTTTTATCGAACTCCACCATGCAATAACCACCTGAAGAACAAGGAAATGATAGCCGACTAAGCTAAGGTAGAAGAGTCCTCAATTACTGACCTCCAGTAATCAAAAGTATGACTCCTCGAGCTAGCGATCTCCATGATAAACTCATATTTTGCAGCCATGCTGTAGCTTCCCCCACAAAAAAGAGCTATAGGTTGGATACACTTTCTTTTTTTTGCCCAAAGAGTAGTTCACCTCAAGAGGAACTATAAAACTATTCTCTTTGTAATATGATGCCCTTAGAGTTTTTCACCCTAAGAGAAACACTTGGGGCACACATTTTTAATAGATTTATGTTCAGATTGCTTATGGTGTCTCTAAAACGGCTTGAATCCCATCAGAAGATAACCATCATACAAAAAGAGATGTCTTATCAGAAGGAAATCACCTAAAAATGATGAAATTATCATAGGACATCCATCTTACAACAAATAAATAACTCATCAGAAGACAATCATCTAGAAAGGCTGAAATCCCATAAGAGGATAACCATCCTCCAACAAAGAAACGTCATGCCAGGAGATGATCTCCCGACACCACAAGTTCTCCATAAAAAGATGAAAAACTCCCTAAAGCCGACGAACCATTCCATTTTACTAGTTCCCTTTACGGAATGAAAAACTCCCTGAAGCGGACAAACTCACTATTTCCATGATTATTATCTTGAAGGAAAGTTGTGAGGAACCTCAATGTTCTGATCCAGTTGATTAAGCAAGGCTGCCACCCGTTCATAAGTCGCGTGGGCTCTAGGTCATATTTTCCGGGTAGAAAGCTCCATATTCTCCTTGTAAAGGATCGAAGAAAGTTGTAAATATTCCCAATAAGCTTGGGATCTTTGCTAATGCTCAAAGAAAATACCATAAGCCTTAAGGCTTTGGTCATAAACAACGATGGTGACAACATAATCCCTCACTATCCACTCTGTTGTGGCCAACTTCTCCCTCAAAATACTGGTGTCCAAGTTAGGACACTTAACTCCAAATTCCATGATCTTAAGTTCGAGCTTCTCGTTATCTTTCTGCAACTTATTAATTGTATGCTTCTGGGTGGCAATGATAAGTTCCAGTAATTGGTATGGATGTGCAATGGACGAAGATGGAAGATATAACCTAGCACCTAATAGACCTTACTTTTCGGCCATCTCTACAAGGAAGCATTCAATGGATAAGTTGGAAATCCGCTCCTTGATTTTTATTTTTTTGCGCTCACATTCGTACTCCCTCTCCTTTTCAAACTCTCATGAAGCCTTTGAAAGATTATCCACTACCTTATATTCTTTGGTAACATTACGAAGCCGCTCCTCTAAGGATTCAAAAACAAAACTACACCTTAAACCATCAAAATATTGTTCGAAGGATAATTTCTCGAAAGGGATAGGGGTACGGTGGACATTACACTACCAAAGGAGGAAAAATAACAAATAGCGGAGAAAAGGAAAATTCAACCACTTCGTCATATCCTTCAAAGAATGCAATCAAGAAACTATTATAAAGAGAAGCTATAACCCTCATGAGCAGCTGCCCCACCTTCTTACACTATTTTCATGGTTTCACCAGTAGCGCTCTAGATATTTTCGCCTTAAGGGTCTTCCATATTTGGTTGTGCAGCCCCAACGGTCGGCATTAGAGGCTTGGTTGCACCCCTGTCAATCTTCATGGCAGCTGAAAGATCTGAAACGGGACATTTCCACTATGGATTCTCATCAAAACCAACTTTTATTTTGTCGATTATCAGAGATTGGGGAAATCTCCAATGTGTTCAAGGAGAGGGAGATGAATCCCTCCATCTTGTATCCTAACCCACTGGGCATGCTCTAGAACCTGTCCACCATCAAAGAAAGTATAAGGGGCAAGAAGCCCTCTATTATCCTCATGAAGCATGGGGAAAGCTCCTTAATCACTAGGTTCTTACCGTGAATATGTTGGAAAAACCTTTGAGAGCACAGTTCTTCACAACCTTGTCAAAGAATGCCCAAAAAATCTCTTTCTAAGCCCCACATCCGCAAAAGGTGAATCTTCTTGCTGGTGACCTCTTGAGTGGTGTGGGTAGAGCATGCAGTTTGTAAGTCCTTCGTCACCCTATCTAGAGCATCTTTCTCAGACTGAATAGTATCCTCTGGACTAGCAACCCATGCTTCAGTAGCTTGGATAATGTCAGACTCCACCTCCGAAGCTAACTGAGCCAGCTAGATCAAAGTATTGGTCGCATATAGGGGAGTTTATAAAAAAAAATCAGCATAGAACGATAAAAGTACAAGAATCATAAGAACTCATGCATACCTGAGGTTGATAAGTCTCAGGAAAGAGTGAAGTGATTCCGGAGAAGGACTCCATAGTCGTGGAAGGAATTAAAACCTACACATAAGGTCTCTTCGGACAAGGGGAGGACCAAAACTCCCACCTTCGAACCGCCACGCCTATGAGTCATGGAAGGGTTTAGAATATGTAAGCTAATGGTGGAAGTGATGGTTGCGACAAGGATGTACAACCGAGGCTGGAATAGAGGAACCTTTCAGGGGCTGAGCAGCCGCGTCATTAAGTAAGCCTGCTGCTAAAAAACACAATCATACAGTTGGACTCCATGGCAAGTAGGAAAAGAATATGAATAGAATTAAAGAAGTAATGGGAACCTTGATCGCTAAAAGATGAGCAATCAGCTTCATTCGGGACGTAGGAAGGCTGAATGAACCAGTCATACTTATTGGGATCTACCCTAAAGTTCTTGACATTTAAAAGCTTGAACCAAGCTATGACCTTGGACACCTCATCTGAAACAAGAGAGGTGCTCTGATAACTATTCCCAATAGTCTGATTAAGGAACTGATCCCTCCAGTCCTTGTCTTAAAGAAGGGAACCCATGTATGAGGTTTTTCCCCTTGGTGTTCTTTGCATATAAAGTAAACATGGTGTCCTTATTTTTTCTTCTGAAACTATGGTTTGGCCATGAAGAATACATACACCGGAAAAGGGTAAGATAAACCTCTACCCCCTCTGTGGAGCACAACTTTATAAAGTCGGGGATTATCAATATACAATTAGGGTGAAGTTGGCGATACTAATGTAGTGGAAGTCTAGAAGACGTCTAAGTGCATATGGAAAAGGAAGAGTGAGGTTGTAATCATGATGATGCTTATAAAGAGCTAACCTACTTGGTGGATGGTTCCTGCAGGTTTCACCTGCTGCCGGAAGAGCAAGTATAAACATTTTAGGGAAATGAATACTCCTCTAACCAGAGTGACCTACTACTCCGGAAGAATCACTAGATGACTCAAAATTGGAATATTTCAATATTGATAGAATAAGAAGTGTCAAAGAAGAAGATAACTTACTTGGCCAGAAAATTTTTAAGCAGAGGCATCAAAAGGAGTCTGAAGATGAGGAAATTTCTACGTTCGAAACGGCGGCTGAGGAAGTTGATTTAAAAAGTGGAATTGGTTTTTGCAAAAAGAAGTGATTTATCCTCCTAGGGGACTATTCATATTAAAGGTAATAAGTACCGCCTCGAAAATCACTGATCATGTGTATCGATTACGAAAAGTTTTCTCACTCAGCCTAGCTCATTGCATGTGGAGCCTTAATTAATGTTAAGGTTCTAAATGATTCAAATGCCTGACAGCTACTCAGAAAGAGGAAATGTTGAAGGTCACCCACAATACATAACCTTTAGACACTAATACAAGAGAAAGTCGATGGTCAGAGCCGAAGTTCCCCTCTGGCCAAAGGCCATGCTATCATTCTACATTTGGGCCAAAATTCATATCATTACATTCTGTTGGGCCAAAGCCCAAAAGATAAAAGGAAGATCTCCAAATCCAATTCTACCTTCAGAATACAAAAATTTTCCAGGTACAGTTATGGTATACTGAATATAAGGCAAATCTACTATGGTAAGACACTCATTCTTACATGGACAGTGCATATTTATCCTAGCACGATTGAGATATCTCTCGGGGATCAACCCTAGTAAATACCAAGTTATTAATCCATTCTATCCATTCAATTATTTGTACTCATATTGAATATTTTTGTCTGGCTTTGGCATCAGATCTTCTTTCCCGACCACCCCCGGGGAGTCTGTTTTGCAGTTTCGGTGCATTGAATCAAGGTTCGACTATTAGACCATGGTTCAACACGTGCATCAGTGGTGGCAGTAGAAAAATGAAAACATTATTTAGTTGGAAGTCACTTCATTTCATTATTCGAAAAGATATCGTCATCATAAGTATCATATTGAGAATTGAGGTGTTTCCGTTCAGATAAACATGGCAATTGGAGAAAAAATTGTTGGATAAAGACACCAATATGACCCTTATGAGGCTTTTTTATGGTGTTAAACCAGTACATTTGCATTTATGAATGTTTACGGAAGATGTTTAACCATCTAAAAAAATGGTTGCATCAGAAAGAAGAAATCAATCAATTGCCAAGGGATCATCTTGCAAAAGCTAAACAAATATAAAATCATTTTGCTGATCTAAAAAAAACCCCCGAATATGTAGTTGGATTGGGCATTCATGGATTGGGCCTTATGGATAACATACACCTGATTATTGGATTGGGCCTTCATGGAGTTTCTTAAGTCTTTTAATGCCTAGGGTTGTATAATTTCTAGCGCTCGTAATCCCAAGCACTATATATAAGAAATTGTTTGCTGGTGCTGTCAACCGGATATATTGAATTCATTTTTATTAAGCTAAACTCAAGTTATCTAAAAATAACGTACTAATATTATAATATGTGACTGATTTTAATTTTTTACTATATATAATCAATCATAACCTGTTAAAATACATAGCTTCTTAAGATATAGTTAAAACCATAAATATCTCATTCTATATATATATATATATCACTAACGAAAATTCAAATAAACACATAATCTGAAATAACAAAATGTTCAAAAAAATTTAATACAATTATAGAGTACTTTTGATAAAAATATGTATACATATTATTTATTTATTATATATGGCAAAGTCATGTTTTAGACCGTTTAATTGTTAAATGAAGACATTTATAATTAGTGAGACTAATTAGGTCATTTGATATTTAATTTTATTTATTGCAATGAGATACACATAATTGTGATAAAATTTTAAAATGAATCTCTACATATAAATAATTACTTTTTTAAAAATATGAATGAAATATTATAAAATTAATCAGTTTTTATTGTGTTCAATATTTAACGATTTCTAACTTAATTAATTATTTCACTTCATAACTCATATAGTTTTCCTTAAATGACTAAACTTTAAAATTTTAAATAAAATTGATTTTCAATTTAAATATAATACATAAAATATACATTCTAATATTTTAATTAATAATATCGCGCACGATACTTATTTTTAATTAATAGACATCATATATTGTTTTTTTTCATGAAATGCAGTACTTGCTTCAGTACATTGACGAATTAAATGAGAAATTTTCAATGAAAATTATTTTGCTGGAAAAACTAATTAAGAAACTGATAATGCAAAATTTGGTTGAATGTCTAGTCCTCGATGCTTGCCTTGAACCCGCTTCAAGACCTACAAGAAATCACCCAAGGGTCAGACAGGTCGGCCTTCGCCGTACCTGCTCCGACGATCAAGTCAGATCGGTGTTTCCAGTATAGTATTGGGAAACGTACCCAGAAACAAGTAAATCAGAGAACTTACCTTCTCCCCACATCTTTCTCCTTGATATATGGTCTTTGGTGGCTAATGGGGCGTGACCCGTCCCATTAGCGCTTTACTGTTGCTAGTGGATCCTTCTCTGGGAAGCTTGGGCTCCCGTACAATCCTGGGCTTACATTCTTGGCTGTTGGGCTGACTGGCCCATACATTATCAAGTATCCCCACCCCATGACCTCGCGTAAGATTTGAGTGGGGCATTGGACCGAGTCACTGGAGGGACTGACAACCTAGCCCCTTCCCGTCGTCTGGACCTGTTTCTTTTCGTGTTTTGCGAGGGAAAAACTATTAACTCCACTTTTTTTGAATTTTTTTGTCCTCGAGAAAGTAAGTGTCACATCCTGAACAGTTTCCCTCCCTATCCTATCTATTTCCATGCATTTACCACTCGCATCCTTTGTGTGCCTGATGTCATACATTTTGCTCTATTTTGAGATGAAACATAATCATTTTCGGGCACCTCTCTGCTTCCAAAGAACTTCTTGGGCCTGCTGATATTCATTTACATTTAAAGCCTTGTCTTTTATTCATCATCATTTTTCACTCGCCCTTTCCTTCTCTCGTTTCTCTGTCTTCTGTGCATTTCATTCCTCCGCTTATCAGGTATTCCCCTCTCATTTTCTCCTACATATTTTTATTTTTCTCTTCCTTAGCTATGGTTTGCAATGTTGGCAAACCTAAGGAACTTTCATTCTTTAATGTAATGGCCGAGAAAGTTGCCTACATCCACTGCCCGTGCGAGATCATGTTCGCCGGCGATGGCGTTGAATTTGGGGATTTTAGTAATCGAATTATTCTCCCGGGGAAAGAGGAGACTGTCTTGAATGTCCCTGACCACATGATAGCTGTTTAAATAGAAACCATAGTCTGCGGAGGTCTCTGCTTTCCCCAGTCTACCTTCCTCCAATATATTCTAGGTTATTTCAATTTGTGTCTTATCGACCTCCCCCCTAATTCTGTCCGGATACTTCTAGGGTTTGAAGTCCTGTGTCTGGGAATGGGTTACTCTTACAAT